>JAJHUR010082408.1:0-16405 GCA_027495735.1 Lutjanus campechanus
ACACACACACACACTGCCCCTGTAGAGGTGGTGCTGTGGGGACATGCTATGTAACAGAATAGGTCGCATTTGAACTCACCTTCAGATTAAGCAGTAAGCTTACAGTTCTCATGTGTAAAGCCTGACCTTACTTGAAGTGCGCGCACACACACACACACACACACACACACACACACACACACACACACAAAATGTGGACAGCAAATCATTTTTGAATTAGTTCAACTTAAAAATGTAAGTTCAATAAACCTTGGTTGAATAATTAGTTGTAAGTCTTGATTTTGGAAAAAAGAAAAAAAAGACAAACAATTTAATTGAATTAACTGAAGCTTATTACAAACAGATGTGATTTCCATGTACTTAAACTTAGTTTGTGGAGCCAGTTTTACACAAACAACTTGCAGTTGCTCCATTCAGAGCTACTTGTTCCAGCACTGGCATAAAGACAATATGTGAAACTGTTCCCAGTGAATTTATTCAATCTTAAGTGTAAATAGGGATTAAATTCAATACTTACCATCATCATCAGTGTATTCATAATTATGAAACTTAACAACCATGACTTATCTTCACATGTATCAGAAACACAACACAAACTATAACAAAAAACAGTTTTAACCACAACTTTACTACAACATAATGCATGCTGAGAAGTCTACTAAAATTATACACCTGCCTTCAAAAAAATAAAAGTTGCTTTGACTCATTTTTACTAAACTGTGTGTGCAAGAAAATAATATGTTGGTAAAAACACAGTTTTGCTGCAGTTTTATATTAAGAAAGCAGCCATTTTTATGCTCAGCTTAACACTGCAACTCTTGTTGTAATAATGTGTTTTTGTTAGTTAAGATAACACAAATTATTTGTTTTATTAAACAAGAAACTGACTACATTTCTTATGAACATAAATACATCAATTTTTACAGCCATGTTTTTAGTTCAGTCAACTATGAAAATATATACAAAGTTTGCAATATATGTGCTGTTAACTGGTCTTGAAGTAATTAGGTGTCAGGTGTACATGAAGTTATGCCAGTGGTGAACATATGTGTGGACTTTACAATAACATTTTGTGTGAAATGGGGTTCACAGTGTATTACATCCACTTTGACTTTGCAATTCAAAGTCTTGTGTCCAGGGACCTACATACTGGACCCACGTGTGTGTCTACATTAGCATGTGTCAGTAGGCCTTATTGTTGTGCAACAAGTGAAGGATGCAGGATTGTCTCTTCAGAGCAGGTGTTTCACCCAAAGCCAATTACAGACATGCGCGAAATGAAAGACAGAAGGCCTGGTGACGTCACTTCTAATAACGGGCTGTTCATGACTGCGACATTGTCCACTGCAATTTTTTAAAACACTTTCTTTAAAAAAAAAAAAACAACTGCACAAAAACTTACAAAAGGACACATTCAGCTCAAATACTGAGAAGAAAAATTGTGCAAAAATGCCAATAAATGTGAACTAAAACATGCCAGAATGACAAACGTGTGAGACTAAAATTTGATTTAACAAATGTCTTTCACTCCAAACTGTTTGACACCATAATTAAAAATAAATAAACGAGTAAAATAAAATGAAGTAATGATAATAATAATAATATCAAAAAGACAGAATGAACATAAAAAGAGGAATAATTAATGTAAAGTGATAATCAATATAAAATAAGATATAAAAAAATAAAACCCACTAGGATAAAACCCACTGGATAATACCAAATACCAAAAATAGGATTTAAATAAGAATAAAAACAAAATAAATTGAATGCATAATAAAAATAAAACCCGCTGAATAAAAATAATTAAATTCAAGTTAAAAATAGAGCAAAATGCATAAAAGCACAGGCTCAGGCCTGTTTAAGGGTTGGCAATGTAGCTTGGTGCTAGTTCATTAACCCTCAGTGGTACAGTGTTGCTTCTAGATAACATAACCATTTTTGTCCCTTTACGCTCACACAATGGTGCAATACTTAAAAGAGAGGTAAGACCCTGAGGAAACCTATAGCAGCATTTTAATTTGTCACATGACTCTCTGGAGGTCATGTTGAATCCCTCTTTTCAGCCCCCTCACCTCTCACCACAAACATGGTCCGAAAATGTCCTTTTCTGTCATTTTACAATCTGGAGAAAATGGAGTCACATTAATAGATGAGTAATATTTACTTGTGTTTAATCTACTTTATTTGATAATTAACTAATTGTAAACTGTTAAAAAAGTAAATGTTGCCTTGACGTACCAGTACGTTTAAATACTGTTCAACCACGATAAGATGGGGTGTAAGATGCATTGATAACTAGTTTATTGTGTTTTATCTCAAAAGCAGTAAGCCAAAGATGGCAGTAACAAAAAGACTGTGGCTGGTCCACAATGGTACAATGTTTCCTGAAGGTAACACCCAGACAAACAAAGGAGTTCATTTTTATTTTATTTATTTACTTATTTTTCGATTTCTAATGGAATAATTTTTAAACTGGTGAAGCAATTGAATATTTCCCATTAATATTGTGATAAATTTGATTCAAATGAACAACTCTTTTTTTTCATTCCCTACCATGCTGTGTTGCTCTTAAGCAGTAGTTCCTAAACGTTTTTTAGAGCATGCCCACCCTTTAGAAAAGAAGAAAAGTTCAGATACCACTATATTCTGGTTGTTTGTTTTGTTTTTGTTGTTGTTGTTTCTTGTTGTTTCTCTGTTCTCTTGTTATTTTAATAAATGATTGGTTTAAGTGCACTGATGCATCGATGTTCCTATCATGGGTCTTGTGCCAGGCACACGGATATATGTAATATTTATTTGTACTTATTTACTTATTCTTGGTATGTCACTTTATTTCGCGACAGTATGTGAATGAAAGCAATGTACAAAATGAATAGATGAGCTATGTACATTCAAATTATTTTATGATTTGTTTATATGAATTATAACCTCCAAAGTGAAAGAGGAAAAACAAAAACGTGGTCACAAAACAAAAGTTCAGACACCACTGCACAATTATTATCAGTCACATAATAACAATAACTGGGAAAGTTACATATAAAAAGGATTCAAAGTTGAATTTTAGTGAAATAAAGGTCAGCATTATAGCATCAGCAAACACCTGTCTGTTTATTTCCCCCCACATAATTCATATTCATTCAACTTTGTTTCACTCTTTATTTCTCCCCTGGTCATCTGCACCTGGCATCACAATATGCACCATAGAGGGTTAAAGCTTAAAGGCTTTGTATGTAAGGAAAAGGACTTCAAAATCAATTGTAAAGCCTGCTGCAGTGCGCTACATCACAGTCACTAGGATAGTTTTCAAGGGCTTTGAGAATAGTGCTATGATCTGATAGCACAACAGGCCTCAGTCCCATTAGGATGTAAGCTCCTTTTGTGAGACTCGTTCAGTTGGGTGTGGGGATGGGAAGAAATGATACATACACACTGAAAGGAGGTGGGAACAGGTTGGTGGGGGCATGGACAGTGAGAGGGAGGCAGCCACGATCCCCATTCTTGGACATGGAGAGAGAGGAGGAGACAAGGAGGGGAAAGGTAGAGAGGAGGACACACTGAAGGCAGGGAAGGAGGGAGGCAGCATCAAAGGGGGACGGGACATTGAGAGGGAGGGAGGAGCCCTTGGTCCTCAGCTTCTGACCTGCTGTCTTGGAGCTCTACTTCGGCTGAGGGAAGAAAATCTCACTGAGGATTTACTGTTGGGATCTTCAGCCCTCGGGACCTTTCTCCTCTAGGATTCAATTTGGTGGAATATTCACTCAGAGACCCCCAGGACCTGACTACCTGTTGGAGTCCCTTCTGCTGAACTGGAGATTTCCAAGTGTGGTATGAGAAAAAATAATATATATTTATTTGCAATTTGTATGCAGCTGTAGTATGTCTTTGCTTTAATGTCCTAAAAGGGTCCTGCTTGGCTCTTAAATGCTACTTTCACAGCACAGTTGGATTTACAAATGTTAAATAAATGATTTACAATGATTAAATGGTGTTTCATAGCAGATTGCTAGAAGACTGAGCATTGTTTAGCACTTTAAAGTTGATGAACAATGCTGAACATTGCATCTTTTCTCAGTGCAATTGTTTCACTGCTCAATAGTGTTTATGTTCGCCAGCTTCTACTTGTGCATTTTGTGCAATTCACTAATCATTTTGTTAGTGTCTACTCTTTGACTTTGTGCAGTGGCCTCAGTGTGCAGGGCCTGAGGCTAATCTAAGTATATCTTCTCAGGGATTAAATAGCTTCCTAATGAGCTTTCACTAATGTGCAAGCTTCACTTAAAGGCGAGCTCTCACTGCAGGCTCTCAGCACAATGTCAATAAGGCCACAGCACTTTTAACAGAACTGCTGCTATTAATACTGTTACTCCCAACAGTTATGTGCAATTCAGTACATACTGTAATTCAACCTCTAACTATACCAAATGGATTTTTAAAAATGCAATCAAAGCTTCATTCCCACAGCAGCATAGTGGATATTCTCTAACAGCATTACACAGCACATGAAATGTCAGACATAACAGCCTACAGATCAAACACACATAATTAACAAATTTCAGATAACAAGTGGCACAAACTCATAAAAATAATCTCCACTAGGTTACACATTTCTTCATTTGATAGTAGCTCAATTAAATTTGACATGATCTATCAAATTCTTATGAGTCATCTGAGTAACTGTGCCGTGTCACAAACAATAACTGCATTTGCAGGTAGCGGCAGATCTTAATCATCAACTTAATCAACAGTCTAGTGAATTATTAATCATCTGAGCATCATAAGATAACCTACATGAACTTAAAGTCCAATTCATGAGGTCTGCCAGGAGGGCTGGGTGATACGGCTTATAACTAATATCTTGATATTTTTAGCCTGTGCCATGATAAAGGATATATATCTCAGTATATATAATTTCTCTAAAAGATTAAACTATTCAACAGTATATAACATAGAGCCGGATGATATGGACAAAATCAAATATCAAGCTATTTTTGACCAACTGGCTCCATCAGTGTTTATCGATATTGTAACAATACGTGACCAGCTCAGTGCAGCCTTTAAAACCAGGAACCATGCTATATCATGGCAAAAATATATCCAAAATCAAAGACAATATATGGTCTTTTATCACAAATTGTGTAGGGCTGGGTTGAACTTCAAGATCAAATTGCTTCAATACGATCGAATATCGAAAAATGCCTTACCATTCAATACCAAATTTCGATATCTATAGGAGTTTTGACAATTATTTAGATTTTCATACAGTCCAGTACTGAACAGATATTCCATCAGTTTCTTCATTTTAGTGCAGTTCTCCAGGCTGAGTAAAGACCTCAGAGTAAAAACAGTCTCTCCAGCTGCTCCCAAGTCTTTAAACAGCTTCCTCCTGTGAAGTCAGTAATCGTACCTTGATGTGTAATGTAATTTTCTTTTTGTTAAAATTGATTTTAGAAAATTGGTATCTGGTATTGAAAATATTTGAAAGATACCCAGCTCTAATAAAGATATGTATAATGTTATGTAGAAAATAAAACCCTCTAGATAACAATGATAATAATTAAAGTCAAAAATAGAATATATAGAATGCTTAAAATCAAGGAAAATACAACATTTTAAAAGTACAGCAGAATGCAAAACACAATCTCAGGCCTGTATCAGATATATCACCCAGCCCTCACCAGGAGACCTCATAGCAGGGCTGAATGATGTGCAAACAAAATCATATTGCAATGGTTTTGATAGATATTGCGGTTGGAAATGGGTAAAAATTACTGTGATTTTTTTGTGGGGGGATTATCAAACAAACATGCTCCTTTTACATTTGCAGAATATGACTTGAAAGTCGGGGTATCTCTGTAGCACCACAGTGCTTCATATATAATAGTATGTTGTGACATGTTTTACCTGAATATTGTGATCTCAAAAACATATTTACACTCATTTCATTCACTGGCAACTCCCGAAATCTAATCTGCCACTTCATGTGCCACCCATTATCCTCAAGTATGATTAGCTATGTATATTGTTTGATTTTATATGCAGCCTTCTTTTAATTTTATTGTTAATTTACTTATTGATCATTTTACAACACAGGGTTGTTTAATGACATTGAAACTTTTTTTTAATATATTTGTATGGTGCCACTCTGCTGTGTTGTGATTGGTAGGGCTATTTATCTTTTAAATAAAAAATGTTAAATCCACTTACATGCTCTGTAAGTGCTCTAAATGTTAAATACAGCAACGTAATAAACTGCAAGATACTGTAATGTCAATAATTAGAGTAGATATTATGAATGGTACGTTAATTCTATTATTAAATTATTATTAATAGCACTTACTTCTTGCTTTTTTAAATGTACTTCTCACCACCTCTAACAGAGTCTGTAAGTGGATTGATATCAGGAGTGGAAAGAAAAAGATCATAACATATTTTCTATCACCCTTGTGTCTTACAGTAAGTAATATGAGGAAGCCTTTCAATGGGCTGGATCCTGGAATCAGACTGCAGGGCCTCCATTATGTTTAGACCAGGGAGCAGCATGCAAACAAATCGATAAACCATCGCGGCCTGTCAAACCCCTGCCCTCGTAGCCACCAGCACCGCCAACCCAGCTTTGGGGGGGGTTCCAGACGCTTCCACTCTGCCTGACAACCTGCGCCAAACACCATGGATTTCATGCCACCCATAAGGAGTCGGGACACGATGGCTTCCTCCAGCTCTGCACCTCTTCTGGGACCTCACAGCAGCTGTACCAGGCATCACTACCAGGGCATCAAAAGGAAGCTGCGACCCGGACGGATTCTGGGCTTTGTCATCAGCCTGGCGGTGGTCTGCACAGTCTGCTCATGGAGTGCCTTGTCGCTGGCCACAACGGTGGCCAAGGAGCTGGATTCAGATGTTGAGGGCTCAGCAGAGGCTGCAGTGCCCCAAAGAACTCTTCTGCAGCACCACAACCTCTCAGCGGCACTAGAGGACACACCGGTGGCCATGAAATCATCTAGTATAGAGATGAATCACGGGGACTACCCAACGGACTACTTCAGCGTTGAGGAGAGGCGCCAGGGCTATGTGGTTCTTCATATGTTTGGCATGTTGTACATGTTCATAGCCTTAGCCATCGTCTGCGATGAGTTCTTTGTTCCTGCACTCACTGTCATCACAGAGAAGCTGGAGATCTCGGATGATGTAGCGGGAGCCACCTTCATGGCGGCAGGTGGCTCAGCCCCAGAACTCTTCACTTCCGTCATAGGAGTCTTCGTCTCCCACAGTAATGTGGGTATCGGTACCATCGTGGGCTCAGCCGTCTTCAACATCCTGTTTGTGATCGGGATGTGCGCCCTGTTCTCCAAAGAGGTGCTGAACCTCACCTGGTGGCCTCTGTTCAGAGACGTCTCATTCTATATCATTGGCTTGCTCATGCTCATCTATTTCTTTCTGGATAATCAAATCACGGTGAATGAAAGCATCAGCCTGCTGTGCTGCTACACCTGCTACGTGACGTTCATGAAGTTCAACGCCCGTGTAGAACTTGTCATCAAGAGCCTCCTGGGCAGCAACCAGGTGGATGAGCTGGAGACTGCACCAAAGGTGAGCATGATTCCACCTATCTATCTATCCATCCATCTATAAATGATCTATCAATACACTTATCCATCAGTAGATCCATCCATCTTCCCCTGTTGCATCACTGTTGATACCCACCTTACTCTTTCCACTTTATTCTCAACACAGCCATCTTTCACCCCATCTTAGCTCATCCATCCATCCATCCATCCATCCATCCATCCATCCATCCATCCATCCATCCATTTACCCCAATGTTCTCATTTGCTGATTGACCCTTCCATCCACTAAAGGAGGATCCCCATCAGAAACAACCATCAAGAAGGATCTAATAAGTTTTGTGGCTTTTTAGGTTGCTAGAGAACAGGGAGTTGAAAAGTTGAAAAGATCCAGCCATGATTCAAAGTGTGAAGGTACAAAAAGTTATTTTCTTTAAGTGTGTTTCTGATGAGGATAGGGACATTTCTTGGCAAGAAACGTGACTGTTTATTGTCAGTGTCTCTCAGCTGAAGCCTGAGCATCTGCTGATGACTATTCCGAGAAAAGTGTTTGTATTTCACAATGAGTAAGGTCACAGAGTGAACCTGTCCTGGCTACTGACCCCAAGGATACTGATGCTCCTGTTTTGGGAACTTGAGAATGTTATGCAGGGAGCAGATAGGGTGTTAAAACAGAGTACTGAACAGACAGCACCCTGTCAGTCAGCCAAACCCTCCTCAATTCCCCTCTGGAAGGATATTAGGATTTGTCTTAACCTGCCACCTGTGCAGCTCCGTCAGTGCCACACACAGAGCCAGACCGCAGCTTCTTGGTGCTGACTAAGTCTAGGAACAGGCCTCATCCTCAGTCACTACTTTTAGCAACCTCGTCCAGACCAGAATCCAGGAAGGATCTCAAAATAGGATTGATGTACCTGAGCTCGTCCATGAAATGTCCCTACTTCAACTGGATTAAAATACAAAGACATTTTATGTTAGAATACATAAGAAAGTTCAAGAAGAGATTAATTTAGACTTAATTTATCATTTCTTTTTAAAATGGTATTTATTAAGTTTTCAGTGTTCTTCCGATCTAAAATTAATGCAAATTCACCTGAACAGCTTTTGCTACTTCTGAACATTTGCCGGAGTCATATAAGCATGGTCCAAACTACACAAGCCTGAGATTATATTAAAAATAATCTATTTCACTAAGCAAAATCCTGTTATCCTTTTATTTATCCTATTTAGAAATTACTTCTTGCAAGTGACAGGGGAAGCACATTGTAGTTTTCACATATGGGAACCTAATCGATTAGAACATTTTTTTTAACCAAATAGAACAATTTTTAGATGAAAAAGTCTTTGCGCCATATGAGTGCTGAGACTCAACTATTCCCACCATTAGCAAGCACTAGGGCAACAGTGGCGAGGAAAAACGTTCTTTTAAGAGGCCGAAACCTTGAGCAGAAGCACTGCGACCGGCAGATCAATAGAGCAGATTTGCAAAATATAACATAGTCATACATAATTCTATTTTTAAATTCCATCCTGTGAGTCCAAGTTGTAATCATTATACTGAGATATGTGTTTATTAGACAAGATATTTTGATTGTTTTCTCTCCATGGTGAAATCTGATGTAAAAATAAAATATACCCTGAATATTGTAGATAGTTAAATAAAAATTAAATTAATCAAAGCAGAAGAAACAGCTAAATTAGTCCAGAAGTCCTTGTGGCTTCTCTTCAACCTCCTTTAGCTCTTCTTGTCTTTGTCCTGACATTGGAAAAAGTGGTCTCTTGACTCTGGAAGAGTGTTGCTTGTCTTCTGTTTCAGCTCATAATATCAGAGCATCTGTGCTTTTTCATCCTCACATGGATTACACACACACAGGTCCCATTAGCCTCTGTATGTGGTCACAATGTCAGGAGCGTATGAGAGAACTGAAAACAGTTTAATTGTCACTTTAGAAGTGAAAGGCTCTTGCACAGTGTGACTCACAGGATGTTGACCTAATGACAACAGCACTCTCACAATCTCACAATCACTCCACAACCACTAAACCAATCACTTCATGTCAGCTGGGAATGGATGATGGGAAAGTGTAATTTTGAGATTAGCTTGGAGCTGTTTATTGCATGAATGCAAGATTGAAGACAGAGAGTGGACGTGATGATGCTATCAAACTGTTACTGTACACACACACACACACACGCACGCAAAGAACCTATTTTGTTTTTCACGCTTGTCTCTCCGTCTTTTGTTCTGTCTGTGTGTGCAGTTGGAGTCAGATCTGTTGCTCTCTGATGTTGTAATCTCATACGGCGCTCAGGTGACCAATGCTGAAACTGCTGTAGGCTCATCATTAGAGCAGCTAGCCTGTAGCCTAGACCGACATCACCCATCACCAGTTCTTCAGGGGCGTATACAGTGCACTGCTGCACATGACCTCCCATTTGTTCTTGTGGAAACATTCATTACAGATTATGTACACCTTCTTCTCATTAGAGGAATACAAAGTGAGGTCTTGTCCTCAAAAAATGTGCAGACAGCAAACTGTTTAGATACTGTAATGGTTGAAAACACTTCTTAGAAAGACAGGACTATATTTATAGCGGTGATTCAGGCCAGTAGAAGTTGTCACGTTTAGGCAACAGATGAGCTCATGATCACTAGCATCCAAAATCTGCTTTAAAGCTCCTCCCCTTGTAATGCTAATTGTAAACAAGAAAAAAAAAGCTTCCCAAGAAGCGTGACTTGCTTTTATTGCCTGGAGACAATTAGAGCTATGAGCTATCTGCATATTTGCAAAAACATATATCATTTTAAATAATTTTTTGGTTTGTTTTGATGGGATATCTGTTTTCCTAAATCATGTTTTTTTTAATTGTGCAGTAATGTTTAAATTAGTGTTGGTTCATTCATTTTAATCATGGCTATTTATTTTATAGCTTTTGCATCAAACTCACAAAAATAAAAGGCAAATTTTGTACTTTTCAATGTTTTCATTATCTTCAGGCTGATCAAAACTGTATTTAACTTTTTTTTTTACTTCTTTGTTGTCCATTCAAGAATCAGTTACTGACGATAGCCATCAGATATTTCCCAGTTTCTTTTGCCCAAGCGTATCATCTGAACTGTGTAGTGTGTCTTAAATGTCATCCATCTTTGCATGTTTTATGTTATTTTTATTCTAAGCCACATACAGTATATTTAGAAACTCAGTTCAATCAATTTCTCTTTCTGTCAGTGTTGTTACAGAAGCTCTGTTTGACATTTGTGCCCTTCTGAGAATCAGATGTTCCTCAGGATGTCTCACCTCAACCCAAGAACAGCTTTTCTCTTTCTGTCTGTCCGGCACTTGCTGTCCAACTTGCCTTGCCCTCATGTGTCAGTAGCTGCTCAATAATCCCCCGGGTTAATGCTCCCCAATCCCATTAGAGCCGCTAATAATAGTCAGATGCTCCCTCGGGGAGCAGGAATCAGCAGATCGCTGAGAGACAAGACTGAATGCTCCTCGCTCGGCCTGCAGTCGTGCTCATAACTTGGTGTGGTTTTTGTTTCATGCACGTTTTAGTGTATGTTTCAGGTGGTTTTGCACAGCAACACACAGTGCTTACATTATCTAAAAGGAGAGAGAGAAGATCTGCTGGTTTGCTTGTTGATGGCACTAAAGAAGACAATCCTCCTTGATCCCCTTATCAACTGCTTACCTGCAGTGACGACAGCAAACTCACAGCCCGGCGCAGTGTCACTCAGTCTCTCTGCAGAGCTCTTACAAAATGTCAAAATGTCTCCAGGCAATCATTAATATCTGACCTGGATCACAATGCAGCAGTGCTGTGCACCTGCAACTCCACAAACTATTAAACAGAACATTTATTTGACAGTTAATGCTTGTCAGAAGTTACTAATTTTAGCTTTACTGTTGAACCCGAAGTGAGGGTTTTAATAGCCATGATCCAGGGTGGAGATAGGCCTACATGTTGCCTTTTTTTATGTGTTATATATTACCTTTTTCATGTATTACACATGCCCTTTTTCAGGTATTACACATGGCCTTCTTCACATATTACACATTGCTTTTCCTCTGCATTTAGACACCAAGTTACAGCTGAAACGACAAAACCTTTTCTTCATACAGTGTGGTCAGTTCTGTCAGCACAAAGCTTATTTTAAGTGATTTATTACCTGACTTATTTTACATTTTCAGCTGTTTGCTTCAGTTCTACAGCAGGTTTGAATTTGTCGTTTCAGATCAAACTCTGCTGCCAAAAATGCAGCTGCTGATCAGTGAAAGAAACATATCTATGGCTGTCGAGGTGTTCCGTTGAGCTAGCCACATGATGCTTACTGACTGCAGTGCAATTCAAAAGCTGTAAATAAAGAGTAAAATATGTCCAGTGTTTGCTGACAGGTGAAAGGGAAAGAGAAATGTTGACAGCGTGGTGACCTGTGAAGGTTGCCGTAGGACTTCACACGCAGGCTTGAAAATCACCCGTCTAAAAGTGGTGATCTCTGCCGATTAATCCTGGCTAAGTCCCACAGCTCGGACAGTCAGTCAGGTGGACCCTGGAGACAGAGAGAGAGAGAGACAGAGAGAGAGAGAGAGAGAGAGAGACAGAAAAGGTGATCTGACTGTGCCTCAGTATGACAGTGATGATGATAATTGGGATGAAGGCAAAGTTTAGCTTCCCGTCTGGACAGCGGATGAGACCACTGAACTAGAACAGCAGCTCAGTCAAAAGTGATCAAAATCATTGGTGAAGCTTTCTTCTTCTTCTCGTTCTTCCTCTTGTTGTCCTTCTTCTTGTTCTTCTTGCGCTTCTTCACAGATCATCTTTTGAATCTCAAACAGCTCTATCATATCATGAACAAGCAACAATCTGCTTGTACACTGTTAAAACAAAAAAGCCGAGAATACACAGGATTTCAAGGCAACTCACTTTAGTAAGTTTTTGAGTTCTGATTTCAAACTTAAACTCCGAAAAGTTCTGAAAAAGTTTCCCGAAGGTTTTGTTGAGATAATTGACTCTTCTTCTTTAGATCAACTGAAATCTTTTTGTTTTTGAAACCTCCAAAAAAATTGCTCTTCAAAAATTCATGAACTGAAAGTGAATAATAGTGAATAATTTGAGATTTTCATTTGAAACCATTCATTTTCAAGCACCCAAATAATGACAAATTGGGTTCACAGCTCACTGTCATCAGTTTTGGAAATACAATTTTTTGAGGACTTTCTAAAACTCAAAGACTGAAGCCCATCTAAAGTATAAAAGTACCTTATATCAGCAAAAGCTTATTGATTGGCAAAAGTTCTCTCAACCCTCTTTTGTAACAGTGTAATAACTCTTAACTGATTTGGATGCTTATTTAAAATAATTTGGATGAATATCATCCAAGTTTACCCAAAAAGAGAATTTTTTTAATGTATATATTATAGATTATGCTTAACAAAAAAGTTAAGACAAATTCTCTGTGGGTATTTGTTTTCTTCACTTATGTTTCTACACATCATCAGTCAGTTTAAAGAGATGTTCACTATAAACCAATAAGCTGGAGGTGAGCTTATTACATCTCAACAACTGCATCAAATACTAAGATGTAAGTGACTACATGCGGCTTCATAATGGATCCAATCTGTATTTGTGTTATCAAAGTAGAAATTGCTGTAAAATTACATAACATTTTTAACAAATTTTTTATTCAACTTAATTTTAAATAAATATCATGTAAAGCTTGAAAGTTTATATGGCTTTTTTTGTTTAGATATAGAAGAAAAATATTTTTTGATATGGGCAGTGAGCTCTGAAACGTTTGTCTTTTTGCTCAAAATTTTTGTATTTGTTGATATAAAATTTTGTCAGAATAATAACCAAATGACTCAAATAGAGCAGCGAACAGAGGTTAATATTCAGTGAATTCAAACAATACATTCTTCCAAAGTACCACAAAGTAAGGGGAGTTTAAGGGGAGTAAAACTTGTAAAGCATTTTAAAAGATATCTCTTTGACTTTCTTGGTTTAAATAAAACGTGGCATACTCCTAACAAGGTATGTTAAAATGATGTTATGTGTTGACTCTTGATTATCGTATTCTATAACTGTTCTCTTCAGGTGTGACTGATTGCAATCTGCTTAGAAAGATGAACAAAAAAAAAGTCTGGTTTATTTGACCTCAGAACCATCTTGAATTGACTCCAGACAGGCTTGTAGTGACTCATTCATCAGAGCGGAGGTCAGAACTGGGTGAAATAAGGGAAATGAGACACAGAATAGCAGCATTTCAAAACAAGTAACAGAATACATCAATTGCATGTCCAGTCCAGCCTTGCTATTTATGGCTTGATGGCAATGATTTGTTGAGTTTTTATTTTAATGATTTTCTTGAGTCCAGGAGGTTGGAGGTGTTTCTCAGATGGAGAAATATGTAGCTGCGAACGTGAAAACCGCCTAAACTGGATTTTCACATGAAAGACAATCATTAAAGGGACAACTCAAATATAACATGATGGGACTAAATGGCCAAATTTAACTCCTGACCCAGTTATTTAAGATAATTCACAGACCTTGTTGTGAGCAGTTTAGTACAACATGTATTTTTGATTTGGGGTGAACTGTCCCTTTAAATTCCAGCTTCAATCAGGCAGCAGGCTATAAGTGTCTTTTGTCATCAAGCGGCTCTCATCAGGAGCCATGTGAGCACTAACCAACATGAACTAATGCCAAGTTGGCCTCTGCTTATAGAGCAGAGAGCACGCTGCTCACATGGACAGACCGGACAGGTGTCCACAGCTTCTTACTCTCCAGTACTTATTAACTTTAATATCTATATATTTCTATTCATTTTGTTTAACAAAAGTTATTATATTAAAAAGGCAACGTAGAATACCTCCATCAAAAACGAGAAGAAATCACTTTAGAGTATGGAGACATTTCTGACATGACATCTTGTGTTTTAGCTGATTTTGTTGAGTCTCAGTAGGTGAAACTTACAGAATGTGAACTCACACCTGAATGAAAATCATGAACATCACGTAAACTGCAGTCAGAGGGTCCTCATGCAGCTGAAGCAATAAATGCCCACTCAAACAGATATTAATGAACATGTTACACGTCTACAGGAGTGACATCCATTTAAAAAAAACAAAAACAAACAGAAAACTCCTAACTTTAGCCTCGGCTGCCGTAACAGCAGCAGGTGTCTTGTCAGATGCCAGCTAAAAGGATTATCTGCTCAAACTCTGGGGCATCCATCATGAAAACGTGTCAACAACAAAACCCTCCACCTCTCTGCATGGTGTGGTAGTCTAATGCTGTCTTTGTTTCACATTTTGATGTATCTTATACATTAGAAAGCATGTTAAAGGAAAAAGATGAGGCGTTATAAGGAGAATTGACCTCAGACAAAAAAGTGCTGGTGCAGCTTTTCACTAATATGAAAAAAGAGCTGACTTTTCTGTTGAAGTTCAATCATATATAGAAGAAAATGGATCTTATTCACCTGCATCCATTATTTTTTATTGATTATATACAATGCAGAGTGTACACAGGACAGTAATATGAAATCTGTGAGTCTGCGAGGGTTCAAGTGAGTTTATTTGAAAATAAATGTTAAGTGTTCATGCAAAATTGTGTTGAGCAGTACACTGGGAGGGATGAGGAAAGCGCTTGAACAGTAGACAAAAAAAATGTTGAATTGTTGTTTGCTTTGGAATTGGAGTACCCTTCACCTGAGGGAGAAACTATGGCATCCATGAAATAGCACTGAGCGCTTTCAACAAAAATATCTAATTGCGATTATTTTGACTGATATTGCAGCTGTGTTTTCCACATTATTCTTATTTTGTTTGAAAAACATGACTAACGTGTGATTTTTTTTAGACCTTACTTAACGGCTTCCTTGCTATAGCTTTTTATTGCATTATGAGAACTTTTCCCAGTGCAGTTTTTCCAGTGTGGTCACTATCTGCGTGATGTACTGCAAAACTACAGAGACCAGTTACTACTTATTAAAGTGCAGTATAGATATAATATCTACACACAAATATATCTTCTTTACGTTCCCATCTGTTGTCATGAAGGTCTCCAAATCCCCGATTCCCACACCAAACCCTCCCCACCGCTGACATTGATCACCACCACAGTCTCAATCTGTCCCAGCCAGTGGACGTGTGTGTGTGTGTATTTGTTTGTGTTTCTCTATGTGATGACACTGCTGTGCTGTATATGTCCTCTGAAGAAATGGCAGGGGTTGAGGTCGTCCCCTGTAGTCCTCATGTTGGAATTAGACAAACTCCTGCACTTTTCATGTGGACGTCCAGTCAGTGTTAATGGTAAATGTCGTCAGTTGAAGCTGTAAATTCCTCAGTGTGCGCTATATTGACTGAGAAAACTGACTCTTCTGCTTGCGGAGCTGTGCAGCACTGCCTACATGTACCAGGACCAGGATGCACTGTGGGCGATCTTGTGATTCCCACTCTCATGTTGCTGTGTATCACCATCCTAGCCTATAAATATTACTTTGTTGGCCAGAAAATAGTGTTAACTGACAAAAATGCTTATCCAGCATGCCTGCTACATGTCTGCTCAGAGGGCAGAGAGATGTAGCTCTTCCTTAACACCTGTGATATCACTATGACAACACGTGATGCAGGAAGAACAACAGCAGAAGAAGAATAGCAGCACTGAGGAATTAATCGCTCATCATTTACCATCAACACTGACTGGACATCCACATAGAAAGTGCCGAAGTTTCCCTTTAAAGAAGGGAATTAAGGTGTGTTATATAGTGTGCCACATAGATCAAATAAATCAGTTGTAAAAACTGAGTCTGTTCTTCCTAAAAGGGGCAGCCATTACAA
>JAJHUR010082409.1:0-10432 GCA_027495735.1 Lutjanus campechanus
CTTCACTGTCTTTATGACGGGTCACAGCCAGAGGATACCTGCAAAGAGACAGTTTTTCATTTTAACTGCATCTCTGCAGAAGAATTAGAAAGTCTGCATGTGGAAGTCTTAATTTTCCGTCCCGTCCCACCCAGTTCTGTTCCGTTCTGTTACGTTAAGTTATGTTACTTGAGCTTACATATCATCGCTCTTGGGCAGAAACCTTGTATGTCCAAAAAGGTTATTTTCAGGAAATGTTACATAAATCAAAAATGTTTGAATTTAATATCACTTTGTCAAAGTTAGTAGCGCCTTTTCATATTTTTCAGCAATTAAATATTTGTATAACCCACAGTCAGACATAAAGGATGACCAATAGCATTGCTTTATGAAAAAAAAAGTCAAAATATGGAGATACAATGTTCGCGCCCAACAGCAATGATAAGTAATGTACTTATTTCAGCAAAAACCACAGTCTTTTTCTAAACCTACTCAAGTACAACATAGTTTTCTTTCCTAAACCTAAGTATTTTTTGTGCTTTTATTTTGAATGTCTACATGGATGTTGCATATTTATCATACTTTATTTCCACCATAGAAAGAAAGTAGTTCCTGCATGACACTGCTCACAACAAGGTCTATTATCTGGAGTAACCGAGTCATGATTTGTGGGAAGAGACATTGCTGCTGAGTTTTTCAAATGTACTTTTTTTGGTGCTTTGAGCACCATAAGCTGAGTGTCAACTAATTTAATTCAAGAGAAGGCAGAGAGCTCTACTCTCTTATATCTCCAAAACTCTGGAACTCAAACCAAAACTATCTAGAGAGAAAAAAAAAGCATGCAGACACAGGAAAAATATATTGTGGGGTGAACTTCCCAATGGTAGCAGTCAACTACTGATAGCAAACAATAATAAATAAACACAGAGGGCACTCTACAAAGTGTTCTTTGACTGTTTGCTGCACTTCTGTTGACTCCCAAACTATTACTCTACTTCCAACCCAAACTCTGATTTCTAACCAAAGTCCCAATCTAGAGATTAACTTCCTCAACACTACTGATCCTCTGCTGGGTCAATCATTACAAACTATGTTATCACTGCAATTTTTTCAGTCAGACAACTCACGTTTTGTTCGTTTTGTTTGTTTTGTTCGTTGCAGCAGCAGAACATAGTTAGAGTTTGGCGTCTACCCTCCGACCTCATCAATCCTTGCAGATTATGTTTACATAGAGATTTGGAGGAGCAAATATCTTAAACCCCCTGTCTGAGCCTGCAGGTGGATGTTGGGGTGGTGGGGGTGGAAGAACAGGCACAGATACTGATGCAGGGCAGCAGCAGCATTGACAGGCAGAGGGAGAGATGGGAAATCTTTGCAGGTTGAATAGGCCGCCACATTGTGAAGGTGCGTCTGTTTTATTACTATAGAGGATGAGGCATGTCACGTGTGTATAGCAGTCCAGTTCGAGTAGCAGAGGACAAAGTGCCCTCTAGGATACCCTTCAGTGGACAAAATGAGGTAAAATGCCCTTCAGTGGACCAAACATGATTAAGTGCCCTCTAGAGTGCCCCTTAGTGGGCAAAATGTGGTAAACTCCCTTCTAAGCTGCCCTTCCACTGGACAAAATGTGATTAAGTGCCCTCTAGAGTGCCCCTTAGTGGGCAAAATGTGGTAAACTCCCTTCTAAGCTGCCCTTCCACTGGACAAAATGTGATTAAGTGCCCTCTAGAGTGCTCTTCGGTGGACAAAATGTGGTAAAGTCCCTTCTAAGTTGCCCACGTGCAGAGGATGGATCAGAACCATGGTGCAGATGTGCTGTGCTTGGTGTAATAAACCAGTAACACTGTATGACTAAACGTGGGCAGAGGTTGTGTAAGATGATGGACAAGACATCTGGAATGGTGGAAAAAAAAAATATTACCTTGACCAACTGATGCCATTTTCCTCTCTCCAGCCTCTTGGAAGCACACTGTGGGCATGTGAGTTGAATTGAATACGGTAACCTCTCTGGTGCCCCCACTTATTTTTCTCATTGGGGTTGTAAAAGTGCACATAGCGGGGGAACTTTTTGCCGAAGCGGAAAGCGGCAGATCGCTCGGTCTCGTGCTGTGTCCTGTGGAGTCTGGATTGGACAATGAAATTCTTCGGGCTCCAGGGATTTGTGAAGTTGACAAATTTCAGATCCATCGACTCAAAGCTGTTGTCTCGACCTGTTTCACAGAAAAAACAAAGAGTTGTAAGAAAAGGTTAGATGTCAAGGTATAAGCAGTCTGTTGAGACACATATACTATACTATATTCTATACATACGTTTAGTTTTGCAACAGAGGTCTCCATTACTATTTTCAACTCTTATCTCAGCTGAATGCACTTTAAACGTAGTACAAGTGACAGGATTTACAACATTATTGACATTACAACGTTATTGAGTTATGCATGGCACATAGCCTATCACAGATAGCTTTGATCACACATTTCAACAGAACAGTTGCACAGAATTGATGACTGTCTCTGTCTTTATGACAGGGTAAAGTCCAGAAAGTCATTTTTATCTAGACTGGCATCAATAAAAGGCTCAGTCAAAGCTAAGTTTCTTTGTGCCTTCTAATTTTACTACCCTCACAACTTCAAGTTCTATTCAAAACACTTTGAATTGCCTTGTTGTTGACAGATGCTTTACAAATGAAAGTGCCTTGCCTTCAAATGACATAATATAAACAAAATATATTAAGATTGGTGTAAGGGGAATAATTAGTCTTGTGGTTATGGCACTTACTTCACAAGGAGATTATATTTTCATTGTCACTTGTTTGTTTGTTTGTCTGTACACTGGATTAAAAATTGAAAAACTACACACCCAATTTTCATAAAACTTGGTAACTTGGTGGAAGAGTGTTCCATGGGCCAAGAGAGAATTCATTCAATTCTGGAGGGGATCCAAATCACCATGTAGTTACTTAAACTTTTGTTAAAATTGTGTAAGAGTTTTCGGCATTGGCGGAGGTCTGCAATCTCCAAATGCCCTTCTTCTGAAGTTATGGTTAGGCTTAAGCAACCAAAACACTGTCCACTGATCTTGAATTGTGCCCCTTTTTTTAAGCAGACAGTCTGTTTTACCACTTTAATACCTAAAACTAGGTGATTGTACGATCATACTCACCAGCAATATCCAGGTCTACTTTATAATGGATGAGGTGGGTGTGCAGGTTACCCAGCACATAGTTGTACACCTTGGTACCATAGTGAAGTCCATCTGGTGTAAAGAAAGTAGCGTGGATGTATCCAGTTGCACTGACTTTTACCTCCACCACTCCATTCTGGTAGAAGAGGAAGTCCCAGATGTAATCATAGTTGTAAACTGTCGAGGTCGTTCGCATCACCAGCACGGTATTTTCAAGCCCTCCAAAGAAGTTGTAACCCCCCTCAAAGTCTGAGTTGAAATGTCTTCTAAGAGGGGTAGCAGTGGTCATCTCAAAAATACAGAGCGCATTTTTGTGGTGCACAGGTTTGTCTGTGTCATAGTAGTGGTAAAGGTCAACAAAGGTGGCGATTTCTGGACAGTCAATTCCAGGCGCAAGCTCAAAGGTTGAGGTGCCCATCGCCCAGCCAGCATCAATGTACTTTGTTTGCATGGCAGCAGGAGTATCACCAGAATAGAAGGCAATCGCTTCTTGGAGGCTGATCTCATAGGCAATCCTTTCTCCATTGAAACGGAGGTCAAAGACCTGAAGTCCAGCTGATGAGCGGACTCGGTAGGCGAAAGACCATCCAGCATATTCAACAAAATTGCGGTCGACGTGATAGCGAGGGCCCTGGGGCTCCACAAGCTTCGGCCCGTGGATATTAGAAGGAGTGTTGCTATGACCCCGGGGGATGTAAGTGGAGTAGAAGTCATTGTCATCATGATCGGGCAGTTTGACCTTCTCCACACCTCCGTTTTCATACTTTTCTACCAGTTCCTCAACACTGTCAAAGTACACGCTGTTGTACCAGACCTTCTCTACAGTCCACATTTCTGGATCCAGGTCCTTGTGGTTGATCAACACCTCAAACCCAACTGGGTGGATGAAGTAACCCTCCACAAACTTCTGCAGCATGATCCAGGTCCTCCTCTCACCTGGACCCACCCCTCGGGGGGCTATGTCTGAGAACGTCAGGCAGCGGTCAGAGCAGTTTGTGAAGGAAAACCCTCCTGTTGTCTCAAACAGGAGCTTGTGAGCTGTAGTTGTGATCTTGTTAAGCATGTTAGTGACATGGTAATACTCTACATTAGTAATGGGCCTTGACTCAAACTGAATAGGCTTGTCCCCCTTAAATGTCTTGACTTTGTGGGACTTTGGGGAAGGCAGAGGACTCACAATGTACTCGGTGATGTTGGGCTTGGTCTGGTTCCCAAACTGGATGACCACACGGGCTTCACGTGGGGGTTTGGCCTGTCCGCGGTCCAGAGCTCTCAGGGCTTCATGCTTCCTCGGCAGATGGAGTTCGATCAGTAGGATGCTGTTCTTCTTCATAGCCTTGCTACGAGCATTAGTGAGCTCCAACTCCGGAATACCGTGCATGTAGGCCCGGATGGCCTTCAGCTCACGGACTGTGAGGTCGGCAAACATGGGAGCGCCATGATGAGCCCAGTCTCTTGATCTGGAAGCACTACAACCAGCCAAGCAGACCAGTAGGGGCAGACAGAGAAGCCTCATGACTGTAATATGAGAAAAGAATATCAAGAATGAATTTTGTGAATGAAGGAGAAAAAAAAATTGTATTATGCGTTTTCTGCAAAATCTTGTATTCAGCAGGTTGTAGAAGGGAATTTCAGAGAAAATAAAGTTTCTTCTCATCCATATTCTAGTCAGACGTTCTCTATCTAAACTATTTCTTAGATTTAATCTCTTCTACAGAATCAAAAACCAGAGTGTTCTTTCTTCTTGGCTCCCCAATCTTCCTCTTCTTCTCTTCACAGCTGGATAAGCAATGCTTCCTCCTCATACTCTATTTGCTTTTATTCTATCAGTCTCTCCTTGGCTTCTCCACAGGAACACAGGCAGTGTGTATGAGCCTCCGCTATAACACACACATGGCCAACATTGCTCTCTATCTTCCTGCACTGTTTGTCCCGCACACTTACAAGATAAACTGGACTCTTGTGTCACTGTCAAAATTGCCACCAAGTCCTGTACTAAATTTATTACATTGTTCAGAATTAATTAGATTGTATTACTCACTTATATAATAGCATTTATGCAATAATGTTGTGATACATGATGTACTGACTTTGGAGCTGCCCCATGCTTCCTTAAGAAACACAAGCAGTTAGGTATCAGGGACAAAGAAAAAGACCAAGCTACTGTACCTGTGGTCATCCTCCTGCTGCGGGCAAAAAAAAGTTTGATCAATCCAGCCCTCCTGCTTCAGCAAGCGAAGGAAACTCTCATATGGAAGCAAGGATCAATTGACTGCAGCTTATGTTTAACCTCCTACTTTGCAGTGACGGAGGCTGATTGGTCAACAGAGGGTTGTAATTATGATGAAATGACAGGCGGTTTTGAGATAATCCTGCAGAAGGCAAGGCAAATTTATTTGTGTAGAGCTTTGCAACAGCAAGTGCTTTACATAAGGCATAAAAGGTATTAAGAAAAACAATGTAAAAAGACATAAAAGAAGTTAAACAAAAAAGCAAAAAAGCTCAAATAGAATAAGAGAGAATAAAAATCACAGTGCAGCTACAGTGTAATGCAAGACGTGAATGAGGAGAGGAGCAGCAGATATTTTTTCAATTTTGGTTCTAAACCATTCAGTGTGTAAGATTTACTGGGATCTATTGGCAGGATATGACAGGGAATGGAATATAATATTCATAAATATATCACCCTTTCTTGAGAATTGGGACAAATGATGTCCTACCAAAAAGAAACTTATTAACTAATAAACTCTCTATTTTTGGCAAATTCTTTAAATAATATTGCTATCAGATGTGTCTCAGCCAAAACATGTCAACTCTGCCCTTCTAAATCAAAGCTAAATAAGAATTATGGTTTAAAAATGTGTATTTTGATTATCATTAAGAGAACTCTGAGCAACTTTAAAAAATAATGTGTACTCACTACGACTATGCTGTGATTTGAAATAAAATAATTGAAGAGTAAAAAAAACAAACCCCCTCAAAATACGGTTTTATCCCAACTCTCAAGAATGAGCGATATTTTCATCAGTGTGCAATCATCTGAAAAAAGAATCATTGAGTTTTCCTAACATTAATATGATCCACTTATATGTACAGATTGTGTGGGTCCTCTGCAATGGAGGCCGCCATGTTGCATGCATGTTTCTACAGTAGCCCAGAAGAGACAAACCAAACACTGGCTCTAGATATGCTCTTTTGCGTGTTTTGCTAGTTTCAGTTCTTCTGCATGCTTTGAGGGGAAGGGTGAAGTGAGTTGGTTGCAGTTTGCAAGCTCACAGCTAGATGCCACTAAATCCTACACACTGGTCCTTCAATTCTAGATATATTCTTAAAGTGAGAGTAGGCTGTTTTTGTAATTTGCTTAATCTGGGTTTTAAGATTTAGATTGCTGGACTACACAAGGATTTCTGTTTTAATGTTAGCAGCTGGAGCTGAGACCTGATTTGAATATTTTTGGTCCCCCAAAGAATAATTATTTCAGTTTTATCCTCGTTTAACTGGGGGAAAATTCTAGCACATTTTGATTGATTTTGTCTGAGAGATTATAGCAGCTGCCTGGTGATATTGTATTACAAATCATACAATATCACCATTTTGTTGTTTTTCATCATCTGTGCAGGTGGGAGCAAGTAAATATAGATAATGAAGCCTTGGGGATACTTACCCTATATCCTTCAGGGATGACCATTTTAAACTGATAAACCTGTTTATCCCTGTGCTAGAAAGTCCCTCCAGTTTTCTAGTCTGTCCAGTAAATCTTGTGGTGAAGGAATGCAACAATGAGCTCTAATAACACCAAGGCTGAAAAAATGGACTTTATTATAAGCAGTGCTAGTGATTTGGAAACAGGTCTCAAAGTCAAGTGCTATAATTCACAGAGCAGGTTAAATATTTATGTGTGTAAGGACAGGGGAGAAATATGGGATTTCCTACTGGAAGCCCTTACAATGCTTCCCCCCTGGCCCGTAGAGCTGTTTATCCATCTAGATTTTTTTGGTGTGAGTTGCAGAGTTTTGGAGATATCGGCCGTAGAGCTGTCTGCCTTCTCTCCAGTGTAATGGGACTAAATGACACTCAGCTTGTTGTGCTCAAAGCACCGAAAAATACATTTGACAAATTCAAAACCAGTGTCTCCTTACAAAAATCATGACCCAGTTACTCAAGATAATCCACAGACCTTGTCTTTCATGTAGGAACTACTTTGTTTTGGTGGATTATACTGCAGAAAGAAAGTAGTTCCTTCGTGAAACTGCTCACAACAAGGTCTGTGGTTTTCAGGACTAGTGCCATCTAGTTCCATTATATTGGAAAAAACGTGGGCTTTTGATTTTGGTGTGAACTGTCCCTTTAAGGTAAATTTAGAATGCATTGATGATGAGTGTCCTCAGTCAACTGTAGAAACTGCCTTTGTTCAAATTTGGACATTATACCTCCTGATGGGAAAATTAAATGAATTTGCTACTATTACATAAAAAAAATCATGATGGGAAAATCTCAGGTTTCTCAAACTGAATTTGAAATCCAGCAATTAAAAATGGTCACATACCATTAAGGTGTTATTTGACACAAGCCACAGGCTCTGTAGAAGAGCTGCTCTGAGGATTCATAACAGTAGAATACTGTTGATCATTGTAACATCAGGGGTAATTTGTCATCTGTCTTTATAATATTGCAGAATGACATTGATTATGAACTTCTACATTTATTGACACAAGGATGAACTTTGTCAGATCACTGTATGACTTATTCACTGGAGATGAAATGTAAACAAAACGTTTGAAGAACTACTGTTTAAGCCTCCAGTTGTCATTTCATGTCGTTTCTTCTCTTTGTCCTTTAGACAGACTGTGAATGATAACATGTAAGTATTGGTAATATGACTTAAAGTGACTTATTATTGTTACTTTATATTCTTTTTATTTAGTAAATGAGGCTTTAATAGAAATTTTCATCTAGGAAAAAGTACTTTAATATGGAATATTGAATATTAATGCCTCTATTTGAGTTTTTCTCACATAGCTTCACACACATGGCTGTATACACAGAGACATGTTTCTACATTTCATGCTGCATACCAGTGCTGTTGCTTTATTGAATGAACATTGTGGACAAGTTAGTTAAAATGTAGAGTGTTGACATTTCTATAGTTCACTCTCAGTTATATGATGCATTAGATCTTGGTGCCAGTGCAACATAGCCAGAATTTTAAATACTGAGGTCAAAGCCCAAAGTTCCCAGTGTGTGGTTTAAAGTAATCTGCATTGCAATCTATTTGCAGATTACTTTAAACCATAATCATCCTCATTATTCAATCATTTTGCATTTTGCAATTTTTGCACCGGCTTGCTTATAATCGTTTCCGTCTGAAATTTAGATGCGTAGTTTAGGGAGGCAAGTACATGATGCAGATGTCTGTGTCTGCTGAATTTGTCTTCTCACCTAAAATAGAATCCAGAGAAAAGCAAATTTACTTAAACATTTTGTGGTAAAGGACTTCCGTTTGTTTTCAGCCATGGCTCCAGGAAGTGTCTGTATCAGTTGGCCAATTTCACACTTTGAACCAGACTTAAATATATAAACAACCATTAAATGGATTGCCAGGAAATTTTGCACATTCCTGAGAGGAGGAATTCTGTTGACCTTGGTAATCCCCTGACTTTTTCTCATGCCAGATTTTAACTCCTCAACATACCACAGCATGTACTAGTTGGACTGCACAAATTTTGATGATCCCCTTAGTTTTCCCCTTTTGATTTCTAGTGAAATTGTCTATCTTGCGTGAAATTTGGTACACACATTGATGCGACGCACTGGATGTATTGTGATAACTTTTCATCGAGCACCCTGAATTTTAATTTGTCCAATAATCTGATTTATGACCAAATGCCTTCAAAAAGAAATACTGGTATTCCCATCAGCATCAGCTGTACTTAGTGTTTAGAACAAATAAGCATATGTTAGCATACTTACATGCAGAACTAAGCATGCTTAGATTAGCATTAGCACAAAGTTCAGCACCATGGCTGTAGATGCAAAACATTGTTAGCACGCTGACATTTAGAGCTAATATGACAAACTCTAGACTCTAATAATACAGTTGCATGCTCCTCGGATGGTCCCATTTCCAGAGTTTGCAAATTATTATTCTGACTTCAGTCTCTTCATGAACTTGTAAGTTTTTTGTGAAAAAAAGGATGCTACTAAAGGTAGGGTAGGGTACTTTTACTTTTGTCCACCATGTATGACATCAACAGACAACAATGACCAGCCACAAGCCAGACAAGCCATGGCTGTAGACTCAAAGTATTGTTAGCATGCTAACACAGTCTAGTCATAGTCACATCTGTCTGTTAAACCTTTGCATTGTCAGTTTGAGTATGTTAGCATGCTTGCATTAGCATTAGCACAAAGTTCAGTTCAGTGGCTGCAGAAACAGCTGCAGAAATATTGTTAGCATGCCAACATACAGAGCTAAAATGGCGAACATGGAAGACATCATACCTGGTAAACATTATCCTTGTCTGTGTGAGCATGTTAGCATGCTGACATTAGCATTAGCACAAGGTTCAGTGCCATGGCCATATACTCTAAGTGTTGTTTGCAACATGGAAACATGAATTGGTGAACATGACAGGCATTATACGTGTTAGACATTAGCTTTGTCATTGCGAGCATGTTAGCATGCTCACATTAGCATTGGCACAGTGTGTTGGCTGTAAACTCTAAATCTTGTTTCTTGTTGTCTGGATGTAATGTTACGATAACATGCACCTCAAAACTTCCCCTCTTTCTCCATCCTCACTCCTCTCAGCCTTCTTCCCATAAATGACAATGCATTAGTGAACTAACAAGGTTACTCAGCTCATTGCTCGGGGTACATGAAGGAAAAGTCAATTATGACACACTGTTTTGCTATTCCATTAAAGCATCAGTAGCTTCTTCTTCTTCTCCTCTGGGCTCAAGCTAAGGTGTACTGTGGTGACAGCTGTGTTTGAGCCTCCTTGCTCCGGGGTCAGGAGGTCAGACTTGGGATATTGGCGAGTCTAAAAGCCTTCAGTCCCCATGTCTGTTGACACGCTTCATTGAATAAATGCCCCATCATCCTTCCCGAAACGCCTCTCTTTACAGGATTAGGCTCTGACAAACATCTCTTTATTCTGTGACTGAGGCTCCACCACCCCCGCCATCACCTAAAAACGTTCTGTAATGTTTGAAGTGGTGAGCTCAGAGGATGTGTCCGTCACAGGCCTGGAGACCAATGCCTTCCCTCCCA
>JAJHUR010082411.1:0-16259 GCA_027495735.1 Lutjanus campechanus
ATTAAATGTAATTACACCGTCAAATCAGTTTATAACAGTGTCATGACTGTTTTCCTTGAATTCAAATAAAGTGGAAAGAGTTGAACCTTTCATTAAGATGTCATTAAATGTAATTACACCGTCAAATCAGTTTATAACAGTGTCATGACTGTTTTCCTTGAATTCAAATAAAGTGGAAAGAGTTGAACCTTTCATTAAGATGTCATTAAATGTAATTGCACCGTCAAATCAGTTTATAACAGTGTCATGACTGTTTTCCTTGAATTCAAATAAAGTGGAAAGAGTTTAACCTTTTATTAAGATGTCATTAAATGTAATTACACCATCAAATCAGTTTATAACAGTGTCATGACTGTTTTCCTTGAATTCAAATAAAGTGGAAAGATTTGAACCTTTCATTAAGATGTCATTAAATGTAATTACACCATCAAATGATTCAAATACCTTAACAAAGCAACAGACAAGGCAAGAGATAGTTTTTCCTTCATGTATTTGAACATGTATTTGGCCAATTAAAAAGAAAAGAAAAAATAACAGAACCTAATATCCAGTCAACTCAACAGTGGTTTATTTCTTCACATGAAACAATGTAAACCAAGAGGGCACTCTAAGACAGAGTGAAAACACCTCGATATTAATAAAACCAAACAACATCACTTTTGAGGCCACATCAAAGGAATTGATGACATCACAATTCCCTTCGATGACATCACCTGCTTCGAGGGACAAACACACGAACACAGACATAGCCAGTTATAAATGGCTCGGCCTGTCAGCCATGCAGAGAACACAATGTCCTTCCAAACATTTTAAGTGTACTTATACATTATTGGGAGGAGTTTTCTACTTTTCTTCTTTGCTGTGATCGTGTCAGCCATCTCCTCTGTTATGGCACCCCTGCACCGCTCTGCAAACACGGACATCTTCTCGCTGTCTTCATCTCCTGGGAGCAGGTCCTTGAAGGTGTCTGGAAATGTGATCGCTAACTCAGCAATTACAGCTGTTCTCGCGATTGTGTTGCGGTCAACATTAATTTTGGAGAAGGCCTTTTTCATGGATCCAGACTTGTTGAATATCCGCAGGGCATGCTTGTAGCGGCGGATAACTCCATCCGTTGTGGTCACTTAACAAAAAAAATGAAAAAACAAATAAACAAAAAAGTCAACTTTTTTCAGGCATGCATTTGCATGGTTGATTTGGCACCCTATAGTACTAGCAGATGAGAAAGGATCCTACTTACTCTGCTGATTTACTGTGCATCCTCCTTCCAGACTGGTTATATTGGATTTAGCTTTCCTATCTGCCTCTGCGGCTAGCAATATCTGCCATCACCAGCCAAGAAAATGATGCAAAGCAAGTAATGTCCTTTCTTACCTGTCTCAGAAGCTACACCTAACATAACTAGCTTGGGTAGAGGATGCACAGTGAACCAGCATGGTACATTAAGTATATTTTTTTTCTTATCTGCTTCAGAGGCTAAATATTTAACAAAACCAGAGAAGACAGCATAACATGAGGAGAGCAAGGAAGCTATACATGGCTGTAGAGATCTGAATTCTAGAGTGAAAACTAAAATTTAAAATTAGTGTGGGACATAGCAACTGTTAGGTCGGGAAACACTAGATGCATGTTCAGTGTGTCTGCGTCTCTCTTGCTGAGCTCCTGTATCTGGCAATCGTGTTATGACCACTGCATTTCTCCTGCGTTGCTGCAGCCCTCTCTTAACATCGAGTTTATCCTGTGATATTTCATAATAAAACCTGATTGTTAACAAATGAATGGATCCTGTCCACAGAAATGGCTAGAGGGTTTTTAATCTGCAACGGACAGACTGCTGAGTTGAAAATAGATTGTTTAAATTTTTTCACGTCTGTGACATATTCTATGGATATATAGACACTGAAACTGTAGTGAAATGTTGCTGATATGATGTGATTGATTATAAAGACGATCAATGCCTGTGCTTACTTCTTGAACGGCTGTATGAACCAGGGTATTTCTTGGACTTCTTTTTTTTCTTCTTCTTCTCCTCTTCTTCTGAGGATGATGAGAAGCTCGAGTCTGGGGTGGGACAGGGAGATGTTGAAGATGAAGAAGGATCCCGAGCAGTCTTTCCAGAGCCTGGGAGAAGGGGAGGGTGGGGGTAGGTGGACAAGCATAGATAAGTAAACAAAGCTCAAAAACCTAAGAATATACTTTTTTCAGTACAAATGAATATGAATAATGACTTCTGTAAAGCGCTTTGGGTGTCTAGAAAAGTGCTATATAAATCCAAATCATTATTATAATTTAAGGGGGACTACAGACAATGGCCACAATATGGAGACACCTTACCACAGCTTTTACACGGCCATGTGTGGTACAGGCTGATGAGAGCAAGGCTGCTGAGTGAGGGAGCGAGGGGGAGGGGGGCAGAGCATGTGTGGCAAAGTAAAAAGATTAGTTGTCTTTGTTAGCTTAGCAAGACACTTTAGACTAACACTATCAGAAATAACCTCTCATAATAGCGGTGCTACTGTTGTGGTCTTCTTGTCCACTATATATAACTGTGGTTTAACTGTGTTTAATCATTCAGAGACGAGGATGCGGTGTGACTCTGCAGCTCGCACAACATACAACAAAGAATAGCAATCAATCACTGAACTAGTGATCTAAACAGTCTAACACAATGAAGCACAGAGTCCTCGCTCTCAACAGTCTAATACAGTCGAGCACTGCTCACTTGCTTGAATACACTACAGCTATAGTTAAGAAATGCTCCAACTGCCGTTTCTGGTGAAACAGCAAGTCCACCTGACAGCTGACAACCCAGTTTGTCATCGCCGCCTGCTGATGAGAATCATAATTTAATTCACAACGTTTATTTTTATAAAGCTCATAATTGATTACCGCCGATGAAAATCATAATTTATTCCACGTTTATTTTTATAAAGCGCATAATAGATTACCAGTGATTACCAAATGTGGGTTTTCTGCACGCACTTGTTTCACCATCAGGAAATCCCGCAGCATGCACTCCTTCTGCAGCAGGGGTGCCGCGGCCGCTGTCAAATTAATATTCAGTGTGACATTGGTCAACTAAGTGACAACCATTGGTCGACTAAGAAAATCTTTGGTCGGGGGCAGCCCTAACAACAATGCAATGATTATTATTGTTTATTATTATCTATCCTCACACTCTGCTCCTGAAAACCCATCCTATTTTAATTTCTCCTCCACGACTTCCCTGAACATCTAGTACTGCATGTTAATTGTAGTGCCATTGTACCTAATTTCCCAGTAGATGCAGGCATGCTGGGGGCTCTCTTCATTTGGGTAAGTAGGAAGTCCTTGTCATTTTTCAGATCCCTATTGGCCTCCTCCAGGAATTTAATGCGGTCCTCAAGGTGTTCAATCTTCTGTCGATCCATCTTGGTTTTTTCTCTCAGTTTGATCAACTCCAATGTCCCTGTTGGAGACACTGCACATTTTTGTTTTTTTAATCTACTATCCTGAGAACGAACACCGCTTGCTGCATTAGGTACAGGCAGATAACTATGAAGTAACGGGGTAAAAGGCTGTTATAAAGTGTAACACAATAAATAAAATTGTATTTATATCGTATCTGGACTTAACAAGTAAGCATAATTACAATGGCTGACTCAAACTACTCTGATCAAATATTCATTTGTTGGGCTGAAGTTTGGATAGCCTACCACTGTTGCTATTCAGAGGGCATCATTTATATTTTTAGGGCCACAAGATACTGTAATAAGCAAATTAATTATTTTTTCACTGCATAGGCATTTAAACAATAGTCTGATAACTGTGTGGCCATCACCACAGTCCTTTATGACATTAACAATTCCTTTGATCTTTTGAGACCCTCATTGATTCCTTCAATGATCAATCAATCAAATCAAATTTTATTTATATAGCCCAAAATCACAAATCACAATTTGTCTCAGAGGGCTTTACAATCTGTACAGGAGGCAACATCCATTGCCCTAACACCCTCGAGTCGGATAAGGAAAACTCCCACAATAAACCCTTTTAACAGGGGGGAAAATATTTGGAAGAAACCTCATGGAGAGCAACAGAAGAGGAATCCCTCTCCTTACATCTTATCTTACATTTGCTCACATTCTAGAAGAGAAATATACTGTAAACATAGTAGAGTAGTTATACATTTAGCTATAAAGAATTTGTAGATCAGCTGTCTAATCTGGCAACAGCACTTTCTGATCTAAACAGCTGATCAGCAGTGTAATACAATGTGTGAAAGATTTTTGTTTTGAAAACAAGTGAAAAAGCTTTAGCCAATTACTGACATGATAGTTTGGAATATGTACATTGACGTAGGTTAATAAAGTGCATCTTATGAGGTTACTCACTACCTAATTTTTTATTTAAAAAAATAAAATAAAAAAGACTACTTACTTAGTTTCTTCGGGGAATATTTGACTGTCTTCTTTTTCTTTTGTTGAATGGGGACCTCTTCCACATCTTGTGTCTGGTCCTCGTTCACCTCTTCGACAGCTTCCTTGGCCTTCATCCCCCCATGCGTCCTTTTGCTGAAACGGGTTTCCATGGTTTCCATCTACCGTAGCTTAAGTAGTGTAAAGCAAAGAACACAGCACCATGTCATGTCAACTAATGTTACATTAGCTGAGGGAACTTCTTCAAATTTAAAATTAATTGTTAAGAATTAGCTAGATGAAAATTGGAGGGAATACTAACTTGTTACTAACTTTACAGCCTGTCGGCTGCCCTTAAAATATTTCAGTAAAGGCCACGGAGTTAGCAGGCTAAAGCTAACTAGCATTAATTGCTGAACACTAACGTTACCTAAAACAGTAAAGACTGGTATCAATGTTAATATGTTCTCGCCAAATAAAATCCAAATTATATGTTTCGCTTTAGCTTACCTCAAATAGCAAACTTGGTGGGTACTTCGTTTCGTTGACTCTCCTGTTTCCCTGTAATGTAGCGGTGGACGGCGCTGCGTTGCACTCCTGTCCGCCTCTGTGGCGTAGGGATCTGTCATTGCACAGTCAGGTAACCTTACCTTACGCGCGCACTCAGTCCAAATTCAAATTTCCTTGGAATGAATGTCACAACAACAATACTGCCAAAGCATCAAGAAAGTGCACAATTTTTGTAACGGAAAACCCAAGGATGGTTTTTTGGTTGCTGTGATGTTATGAGCATAGTAACATTAGAACTCAATTTCCCAGCATGCCGCAGTAAATAGGAGCATGCGCAATAGCCCTGCCAGAGGATGCGCGTAATGTTCGAGTTCACAGCTATGTACATACAGTTCCTGGTCCTATTTGCCGCTCAAAAAGAGGCGCGACCGGATCACCGTGACATCCATACTCCAGATCAGATCAGAGACAGGTGGACAGTTGTTGATGCAATGACACTGATGGAAGAACTTCTAAAAAATATGAGGCGTTCAGATACAAAGAAAAACATTAGTAGAATAGTTAGATGGATGCAGAAACGAGGTATCCTGAGGAGGACGATGAAGTGCGCAAAATGCAATCGTAGCATGCATCTGGTGAAATGCCAGGTGAAGGACGGGTTGTGGTGGTAAGTAGAAGCTCTGCTCTAATTATCTTTTTAGATAGGAACACAATTCCATTTGTTCACGTTGCTTTAATGGGTTATAGCAGTGAAATACAATAATCAAACATGTTATCAACGTGTCCCTGAATGCCGTCAGGCATAGCTTCAATATGTCATCAACTTCCTGTTTTCATGTGTCACAGTATTAAGTAACGTAGTGCAACATTCTCTATCTCCCCCCGAGCCTTTAACACCTGTAAACAAAGGCTGAAAAGTAACGTAATGCAGGCATAGTGCAATAAAGACGGCAGACAGCCGTGGGAACATGTAACAAATAAGGCAGTATGGAGTGCGGAACAAATAACACTAAGCCCAGAAACCCATTAAAGGTTACCCCACAATATAGTCTTTATGCCAGGCAGGCACGCCAGGCGTCCTGATGGACCGGCGCAGGCCTATGGCTGGCGATGCAATGGGTGACTGAGGCAGGGTAGCCGACGGGGCCACAGGAGCAGGCGACGGCCTGACAGGGGCACCTCGGTCTGAGGCCATCGGAGCGGAGGACCCCTCAGCGAGCCGGGGGAAGTCCACGGAGGGTGAGGTGAGTGGCAGGGTGGGCCGTGACGGCAAGGGGGGTCCCAGCTCCGTCGCAGGTGCTGCCGAACCACCCAGGGGACCAGGCGGCGGTGGCAGTGCGACAGGCTGTGGGGTGCTAGCACGGGTTGCCAGGTCGTCGTGGATGGACCGGGGGGCGGGCAGGTTGTCGTGAACAGGAAAGAACTTGCGCAGGAATCTCCGGTTCCGAAGGGAGACCCTGCCCGATCCATCAATCTTGACAACATACTGGTCATGCTGGCGCACCTCGACGACACGGCCGGTCCTGTCCCACTTGTTGGGATGAGGCCCTGTCTGGTTCTGCACACGTACAAAATCCCCCACTCTGAGGGGTGGCAGACGCTTGGTGTGTTCCGCCCAATTGTCAGCTGCACGGATGTGGCGTTTACGGAGGGCCTCCTCCCTAAGTGTCAGTGTCTCACGCCATGTTGCATGGGGCCTGTACCTCCCGGGCGGGATCGGGATGAAGTCCCGTATAGGTCGGCCGAAGACGCACATCGCAGGAGAGAGCTTCGTGTCAGGGTCGGGCGTGTTGCGGTAATGCAGTATCGCCCTCTGTACCGAGTCAGTGTCCAGCTCCCCTTTCAGGCCAGCGTTGTCTGTGATCAGCTGCTTCATGGTCTTAACGCCGATTTCCGCCCGGCAGTTGCTGTGGGGGAAGGCCACAGACGCGAGACGGTGGTGCACGCCCCATCTGCGCAGAAAGGACCTGGTGTCGGCGGAGGTGAACTCGGGTCCGCCGTCAGACGCCAGCTCCTCAGGTGTCCCATACGTGGCGAAGGCTTGGCGCAGGTGGCATATGAGGTCTGCTGCGCCACCCGTGGACCTGGATACAAGCGGCCAGTTGGAGTAACGGTCCACGATCACAAGGTAGTGTACACCTCTATGCATGAAAAAGTCTGCGCACACAGCCTGGAAGGGGTACACAGGCAATATGGGGGGGGTCGGTGGCGCTGCAGGCTGAGAGGGCGCCATTCGGTCGCAGTGTCCGCAGTTACTCTGGGTGGTAAGGATGTCGGCAGTCATACCCGGCCAGAACACAGACGATTCCGCGCGGGCGGTCATCATGGAGACACCCTGGTGAGCGGCGTGCAGGGCGTTGAGCACCTCGCCGCGGAGGGAGGGCGGTATCACCACCCTGTCTCTGTATAGGACCACCCCGTCTGCCGACGTAATGTCCTCGCGGTACTGGTAGAAGCCACGGATCGCTGCAGGCATCTCTGTCCTGGATTCCGGGAAGCCGTCCATCGCCATCTCCTCCAGCGCACGCATGTCGTCATCACTGCTGGTGGCCTCTCTGACGCGGTCCCATGTCACAGACTGCAGTGACTCGAGCCCTGCAGCGCACCAGGTCAGGTCGCCGCCCTCGTCGTCGTCCTCGTCACCCTCGTCGCCATCGTCCTCAGGCCCCACCCGTCGAATGAGAGACAGGATGTCTGTGTGTGTGCTGGGCGAAAGGTGGCTTACCATGGCAGCGCAGTCATCCGGGAGGACCATGGGCGATGGGTTTCGAGTGCCGACTGGTCTGCGTGACATGGCGTCGGAGGCCCTGTTCTTCATGCCTGGTACATGTATGATGCGGATACGGTAGCGCAGGGTCTTCTCCTTGAGGTTCCTGAGGCGGGGGTTGGGTATGTCGTCCAGCGCCCTGTCGCCAAGGAGTTTAAGCAGAGGCTTATGGTCCACAGCTATGATGAGGTCTTTTTAGCCCAGCACAAAGTAGCGCGACTTGTCCAGGGGGTCGGCAACTGCAAGCGCCTCGCCCTCTATGGGGGCGTATCTGGACTCAGCTGCGTGGGTGAACCTGCTGCCAACCAGGGTCACTTTCCAGCCGTCGGTGCAGCAGAAGGGCCTGACTGGAAGACATGGACAATGCTTCTGAAACAGCCAGAAGCCGACCCCTTCCTTTGACCAGTCCGTGGCGAGGCATGTGGGCTTGGACTTGTCAAAGATGCGGACGCCTCGCTCGATCTCTTGGACGATCATTGCCTTGGATTCGCGGAAGACCTCCTCCAGCTCTGGGGACCACTCGAAGCGCACGCCATTCTGCAGAAGCCTCCGGAATGGCTGCATGCGCTCGGCCATACTGAAAGCATAGGCCACCTGGTTGACTAGCCCGAACCAGGACCTGACATCGGTGACGTTTCGTGGCCGGGGAAAGTCTCTGATTGCGTCCAGGTAACGACTGCACGGCCGTACGTCAGTCATGGTGATGGTGAAGCCAGCAAAGTCCACTGTGGGTGAGGCGAACACGAACTTCTCAGGATTGAGGACGATGCCATTCCTTGCGCAGACGTCGAGCCATTGCACGGCTTGGAAGTAGGCTTTTTCAATGGTGTCAGCCCACAGCAGTGTGTCATCCACACATTTGGTCTTGTTGCCAATGTCCATGACTACCTCGTCGTAGCGCCGTGAGTAGCCGTCCCCCGATGCTATGTACCCCTGCGGGGCTGAGAGGTATCTGTACCTCCCCCATGGGGTGATGAACGTCGTCTTGTGGCGGTCGTCCTCGTGCAGCGGGACGCTGTGGTAGCCATTCCAGGCGTCAAACACAGTCTTGTACATCCCGCTGGGCACCTGTCTCGCCTGGTGGAAGGGGGACTGTGTGTGGTGGGTCTCACGAACAGCATGTTTGTTCAGGGCTTGGAAGTCAACTGTGCGCCGTGGCTTGCCGTTCTTCTTCGCGCATATCACCATGCGGTGACACCATGTCACTGGCGTGCCGACTGGTACCTCCTCCAACACGCCGAGGCGAACGTCCTGGTCGAGGCCAGCCTTCACCTCGTTCTGCCAGTGTATGGCCACCGGGATGGGGGTGTGGTAGGCCACTGGCGTTGCTTCGTCGTCGAGCATGAGGCGAAGTGGTGGGCCGGACATCCTGGGCAAGGGCTGGTGAGGGCATGTGTTGAACGTGCTCTGGGCATACAGCTTCAGGAGGTGCCCCCTCAAAGCCTCCCTGTTGGCCTCTGTGGCTGGCATGGGGAGCGTGGTAGGCATGACTGGGGGCTCTGCGCGTTGTGGGCAGTCACATGGGTCCGAGGTCGCCAGGTTGACCTCGCCAAGTGTTGGGAACTTGTCGGATATCATGCCGAGGTCCACGCATGCTGCGCAAGAGAGGAATATGCGGTCTGAGGTGTCAGTCACGTACGCGATCTGACGCGTTTCCAGCCTTCTGGCATCGCTGCTGCTACCAGTAAACCTGACGATGGCGGCCCCAAGGATGCGTATGCCCTCATTGTTCGCAGCCCTCATGGTCATGGACACGGGGATGAGGTCGTCCGTGCTCAGACCCAGTCGCTGGGCGACCTTGACGCCGATCAGACAGCTCTGGCAACCCGTGTCGGCCATGGCGGGTAGGGTCACGGCGTGGGTGTGTTTTCGAAGGTCAAGTCCCAGTGCTTTGTAATCTTCGCGCTCGACAGTGAGGGTAAGACGGATGTATGGCTGTGGATTGGACGGGCGCCTCATCCACTTGTCGCACATGTCGTCATACAGATGGTGGGCCAAGGGCAGTGTGCACACCTTGTTGTTGGCGCTGTCCATGGTGAGTGTACATAGTTCGCCAAATGCTGCTGCCTGTTGTTCCTCGCACACCCCGTCGGCTTCCTCTGGTGGGGGTCTGGATGAGCGGCCGCCCAGGCAGACCTTGTCGAGGTGATTTTGGCGGCTACATTTTCGGCACACCTTGCCATATGCAGGGCATTCAGTGCGTCGGATGCGCCACGGCGGTGTCTTGCCATGACCTGTCTCGCCACAATAGATGCAGGGCCCCTCTGGCTTCGTCTTAATTTTTTCTGTCCTTTGACCCCCTTTGTTGCGGATGTCTTGCTGTTTCCCACGCCGATATGAACTGCTGATTGAGTCTGTGCTTTGGGGGTCAAGCAGGCGTGAGGCTGAGCGCTTCCCTGATTCTTTAGCTTCAATGTACTCTATCATGTCCTTCAATGGCATATTTTGATTTTTCTCGCCCAGTAAATCTAGCTGTATCTCTTGGTCTGCTATGCCTCGGGCAATCACATCACGCAGTATTTCCTCTGTAAAGTCATTCATTTGGCCGCAGTCCTCTTTAATGCATTTCATTTCATACCTGCATGTGTCTGCCTGCCCCTTCAGACGAGCGTGGAATGACCTGATGGGCTCCTCGTGTCCCTGTCGCATGTTGGACAGGGCCACTCGGGCCACCATGATGTTTTCTGCACGGACGGCGAGTGCTTTCATAGCTGTGAGGACGTCTTTTTCAGCGCTGTCCACAAGGCTCCTGCCAGCTGCGCGGGTGAGGTCTTTTCTTAAATCCTCCTCGCAGCACTCGAGCAGCTGCGTAACGACGTCAGAACCGGCCAATTTAGTCCCCCTCTTGTACTCATCCCAGCGGGTCAGAAAGTACGACCATGTTTCGGCCGTCCCCGCCAACGCGATGGAGGGTCGCTTGAGCTTCTCTGCCTTAGCATTCGTGTGCGGCTCCCTGGGGGCTGCAGTGTGTGTGGTCGCGTGGATGTTTAGCATCGCTGCCACCACTGCTGCCTCTTCATGTCTAGCCACATAGTCACAGTTCGCGATAGGGCAACGTACACTCATTGTTGGTCTTACTGGTTCGTGTTTCACTCTTGCTTTCGACGATGCACTCATTCATTTGTTAGCCACTCGTCCACGCCGTCCACTCACTTGTTTACGTTCCGTTGTCGGCGAACTCCGTTTGATAAAGTCCATATGTTTGATTATAGATAGGAACACAATTCCATTTGTTCACGTTGCTTTAATGGGTTATAGCAGTGAAATACAATAATCAAACATGTTATCAACGTGTCCCTGAATGCCGTCAGGCATAGCTTCAATATGTCATCAACTTCCTGTTTTCATGTGTCACAGTATTAAGTAACGTAGTGCAACATTCTCTACTTTTGTTATTTAAAAAGGTCGTTATTATCTGGATCATGTCTTATGTTGTCTCATGTGTTATTGAAGAGCCAGATGTCTGAAATTAGTATTAACTTACTGTAACATTATACAAACCTTTGGAAATCACTTGTTCTAGTTAGCCTGTATAATATGATATTTGATATTTTTATCTGTGATAGCCAGTGTTGGGTGTAACGCGTTACTGCAATCACATTACATTATTACTGTTCTGAATGTAGTAATCACAGAACAGTTCGCCAAGCCCGTTACTTACGTTACATTGCTAGGCATGCACGTGGGAACATATTTTTGCTTGGGGGTGCTGCACGGCTATGCGCGATAATTGTGCTGCTATACTGCATCAAGTTGGGAAGATTTAAATAAAATAAAGGGAGAAGAGGTTATACTGTATTTTTAGCCTGGTGTTTGGCTGCACTATGTAGAAAAAGAATGGAGTTCAGAGTTTTCTGATTTAACCTGTCTCGCGGCGCTCTCATCACCGATTAGCTGAGCGGAGCGAGGTGGATGTGGAGCCGTGCTGCACATGGCTGCAACAGGTGTTTAAGTTTGAGAGAGAGGGAGACAGACAGAATTGTCCGATTTAAAGGAAGGAACTGATTTTTAAGAGCTTTACATACAGAAGGTTCGGTTATTGCTGCATCTCATCTTGTTGTTGAGCCGTGCACAGTGAAGGACCAAGGTGTACAAATTCACAAATCTAGGGTTCCCTTCTACACACTAGCACACTTTGTCTGTATGTAAATTAGCCGACATATGTTAAAAAAAGAAAAGAAAAAAAACATGACCGCAATTGATTTGGCAATTTGGGTGTCGATTGCCATGGAAACGAACGAAGCCCAAAGAACACTCCTTTGTATGTTCTCCTTCCATCTTATGCCTCTCAGGCAATTTTACAGAGTATGTAGAAAAAATGTAACTATTAATGTAGCTAATTACTTCCTCCAGGGAGTAATCAAGTAATGTAAGGCATTACTATTTTTTGAGAGTAATGTCTAATGTGTAATATATTACTTTTTTGAGTAACGAGCCCCAACACTGGTGATAGCCTACTTTTCAGCATTTTGCCTTCTTTTTCCTCAGGGTCTGTAAGCATCATAAAAGTTCCCCGCAGTCTGTACGCAATGGCTCAATATTCACCAAGTCTCACATCCCTTTGACAAAATGGCTTGAGTTCATGCACAGGTACAGTAGGCTATTCATATATTAAAGAAATCAAATATATATATATTTTTGTTTCTTAAATATAATATTTAGCACTGTGATTTATAGATGTGTAGTTGATGTAGGACATTTGTTGTTGTCATATGTTACCTAGAAGTTGCCTTTAGATTTTATGTAGGTGTTTTAAACAACAAATAAAAGGAAAGGTAGCCTGAATTTTCCTGCTTCTCTGCCCACAGGGTTTTGTGCTGCTATACAGTAAGGGAGCTTTAACTGAAGAGATAGGTTGAGCTGAGATTAGATCTTTATTTTGTTTAAAAAAAAAAGAAAAACTGAATACTAGTTACTGGGGTTAGGGTTACTAGTTACTGATACTGGTACTTAGTTTTGCCTTGTAATCTCCCTTTAAAGGACTGTCCTGACCATTGCAATACATAGAATCCACTTTCAAAAGTATTGCTGGACTTTTCAACTTTGTTCCAGTTTTGCTTGTTTATTTTTTCTTTCTGTTGTGGCTGACATTGCACCAAAGGCAACCAAATGTTGCTGAGCACAGAGTGGACCATTTGATGTACCAAAACAGTGGTAGAAAAATAATGCCTGTACATTAATGTCATATTATAGTATTGGAATGAAAAAGGTGAGGGGGCTAACTAGTTTTGTTTTGCATAGTACAGTTTATTTTTAGTTTCATGTCAGCCCGATTCAATGACAGGATATTATGCAGGCCATACCAATTAGGTTTCTTAATTACCTTTTCTTTTCTTTTCTTTTCTTCAGGTTTGCACAAGGTTTGCAGTTGAAGCAACTTGACATGATCACTGATGGGATAGCAGCAAGCTCCACGACATTGACAAGAATGGCAAAAGTACTCAGAAAGGTTGTCACATTACATACTAGTCTCCAACTACTTGTATAATTAATTAGGTAAAAAAAATGCTTGATAAGTCACCACTCTAGATGTGACAAGTTAAAAGTACAATATAAGTGATCTGTTACAAGTTTGAAAGAACAGCAAGTTCATGATCTGTGACATTATAAAAACTGTGACATGGTTAAAAACATCACATGGTTATGAGAGACAATTTATAAGTTGTTCACTGATAAGGTATTTAAAAATGGTAAAAACACGTTAAAAAGTGTTAAAATTGCTTAAAAAGTATTTAATTCATTTAGTTGGTTATTTCATAAATTCTTGCTAAAAGTTCAGCTTTAACAGTAACATCTGTGATCTACAGAGCAGGTCTTGATCAATTTCCATACTAAGGCATTGTTATAACTTGTGGATGTTTTATTTCTACATTTGAAGGTGTGCATTGCTGCACTCAAGCGACTGAGGAAAAGAGGAATGAGAATTGGTGGTCGTCATTGATTTGTTGTTATTGATGAGAGCAAATTTGCCCACAAACGGAAGGTAGGCTATATATTTGTATGCATCTGCACTATATTTAGATCATGCAGCACACCTCTGACAGGTTAATACTTTATCCTGCAGTGCACGTTGAAAGGACACATTAAAAATTTGATACAGCCCAAACCTTATTAAAGTTTCTAATTGCTTTTCTTTATTTATTTTCAGTACCATCGTGGCCGATGTGGCAACACTTGGCGCCGTGAACGGCAATGGGTGTTTGGGATGCTGGAAGTTGACGGGAATTCCAGAAGACCCATTTTGAGGCTTGTCAGGGATCGCTCAAGGCAAACGCTTATAGGCCAAATTCGACGCCATATCAGACCCAGAACATCCATCCTCACTGATGAATGGCGCGCCTACAAGGGGAAACTTGCTCAGTATGGATATGCTCAGTATTCTGTCTGCCATAAAAAAAAACTTTGTTGACCGAGAGACTGGTGCTCATACTCAGCATATTGAGCGTGCATGGCAGAACTACAAGCTGGAAGTATGGCGCCATAGAGGTAATCGTACTCCTGAGTCACTGAAGCTTCATCTCAAGATGATAGAGTGGCACCACTGGTTAGTTGTACGTCATTACATGGTGTCTTGGGCAGACTGATCCATGATGTAAAAAATCAACTCAAGTAAACATCAAATCTCACTCTGTGCATCCTGGGGCCTGTACCACGAAGGGGGATTTGTGCTTAGCGAGAAAACTTCAGGGTTAACCCTGGGTTTTCAGTACCTCGATGCTGGTTCACTTCTTACCAGGGTACATCACCATGGTAACTTATGCTGCACAGCTAACCTGCTCCGGAGCGGGTTATGTTCAAGAGAGAGATCAACACGTATAAATCACCGCCTACTAATCAGCATTCAGAGAAGATCATGTGTAGCTTGGAGAAACAGTGACGGGCGGATTGCAGTTAAATTAATGAGGAAATTAGCCATCCCACCACAGCAGTTATGAGAGTGGTGTGCGCAATTACACGCGGCAGTAGCGCAACTTCTTTGATTTTTTTTCCCAGACAGGCTGACAGGATGGATCAGGATCTAATGTTGAATTAATCTTCTTTGTTCTTCTTCACATCCAAAATGTCTCACACTGTCATGTCAAGTGTAGTTTTATTTTTTTCTCTTAATGTTTCACTGTTTAAATCTGCTGCAGTGACATTCAGCTTTTGTATACAGATGTAAATCTACAACAGAGACTGATTGAAGCACTAAAACCTTGTTCTTGTTGTACTTATTATACAATATGAATTTCAGCCCACTGACCACTTCAAATTATATTTTTATATTTATTTTATATTCGCTCCCAAATCCATTTGATTCCACCGTGATCACAGCTGAAAGAATAAGACTAAAATGCCATAAGATTACATCTAAGCAAGACGTTAATTTAATGGAATACACATTACATTATCAGACTGATATATTAATTTATGCATTCACATAGTCAGTGATTTTATGCCAGCTGTCCTTCCTGCATTTAACAGCTGCAGCTGTTTTGCTTTTAGTCTGGATTATGTGTTCTTCATATTAGACTTCTCCATCTTTGTGATTGGTTGTATGCTGCAAACTCCGCCCCTTTATGTGAACGCGCTCACGGCTTGATTGGGAAACCCTGGGTTAATATACTGAGTTGATAACCACTGTAGTGGTATCGCTTATCCTGACTGCCTTTGTTAGGTTTAGTGAAGCCAGGTAACAGAAACAGATCCTGAGTATGTTGAAACTGCTTCGTGGTACAGGCCCCTGCACTCTATGCATTGCCTGCCGGCAATCGTCCACATCAACAACAACAAAGAAGAATACCGGCACTCGTGTATGGCTGTTACATCACCTCAGACTTTGCCTCACTGACTTATGTTGTTCTCTCCTGACTAGATCCTTGCTCGTGTTGTATGAACTCTCAGATGTATGTTGCTTTACGTAAAATGATAATCTGCTCTGGAACCCTCTGTGGAGGAGGAATACAAGTAATGCAACAGGTTGTTTTTTGTACAAAATGTTTTGTGTTCAAATACATGAAGGAACCTGACCTGCAGGTTTTGTAGCCATGTTCTTAACTTAGTAGGTACAGTACTTTGAAAGGAATCAGTGATGGCCTCAAAAGATCAAAAAAATCAATGATGTCATAAAGAACTATGATGGCCATGCCGTTATCAGACTATCGGTCTTGTTTTATGTTAAACAAGTTATCCTGTTTTTGGCGAGGTATTTCCCCCCCCATAGTACATAGTATACATACTGAGTATATGTTGGAACCCACTGTTTGAAGAGAAGTAATGCAAGGTGCAATGTTTTTCCAAAATGTGATGTTCAAATACATGAAGGAAAAACTTCAATCTTTTGCCTTGTCTATTGCTTTGTTAAGGTATTTGAATCATTTGATGGTGTAATTACATTTAATGACATCTTGATGAAAGGTTCAACTCTTTCTACTTTATTTGAATTCAAGGAAAACAGTCATGACACTGTTATAAACTGATTTGATGGTGTAATTACATTTAATGACATCTTAATGAAAGGTTCAACTCTTTCCACTTTATTTGAATTCAAGGAAAACAGTCATGACACTGTTATAAACTGATTTGACGGTGTAATTACATTTAAT
>JAJHUR010082418.1:0-19956 GCA_027495735.1 Lutjanus campechanus
TAAAGTAAAATAACTTTGTAGTTAAACAGCCATTATTGCCCTACAGTTTTCTGTCAGACAGACGGTGCTTTGCTGTCAGTCTCTGCAGCTCCTCATGTGGCGAAAACACACAAACACTATTTTCTACCACTGCTACAGTTACTAACGTTACGCTAAAAGCTAACTAGCCTTCTAGTCAACGTGCTTCCCTGCAATAAAACGGGCCTGAAATGAAGGTTTTTACTCTCTCTCTCTCTCTCACTCACACACACACACACACACGTACTTCTACTATCACGGACTATTCCCATATTATCCGCAACCTTGTTTCAAGTGATTAACAGACACGTCTGGAGGGATTGCCAGCGAGCATAGCTGCCGCTTATGTTTATTACAGTTTCGGGAGAGTCTGCTGCCTTAACTTACCTTCACCATGTTCACCGTAGCTTCTTCACTAAGCAAAACGTTTTCTCCTCCCTGTGGTGTGATTGTGCTGTGACTGCAGACAGAGAGGCGCGGCTGCATCAGAGCCAAAATAACCCAGTTTTAAATTGATCTCTTATCGGCCGTCGGATTTTTAAAAAAGGCCGATGCCGATATGCGACAAAATGCCGAATATCGGCGCCGATAATCGGCCCGACCGATAATCGGTCTATCTCTACCCCAAACACATCTCATGGCTCTAGGCGTCATATTTCCGAGATATTGAACCCTAAAAATAACTTGCCGTTTCCTGTTTTAGGGTGTGGAAATGACAGTGTTCCCAGGGTTGAAAAACTGTGCAATTATCAAAATCCAGTGCAAATATTTTACACAATAAATCACACATCCACACACACATCATGAGAATCAATGACTGTTGGGAGTCAGCTGATGAAAACAGTTTAATTTCTTCTGTGGCTCTGATGAGAGCTTACTAAAAGTCTGAGAAGATAACTCTGTTTGTGCTTGGAAACTACAAAAGGCCTGCATTGGATTTTGAAAGAGATTGGAATTTCCTAGGCAGGAAAAGTCGAATGAAAGATGCAACTGACTTGCATTATGGGCGATGTGGTAATCACTGATCTTCCGGTGTTTTTAAGAGCTTGACCAATATGAAAGCAAAAATACCAGGATATCCTTGCTTTTGCTGCTTTGCTTTTGAGGATTCTTTTTTATAATGTGCCTTTTGCTGGCTTCCTAACTTTGTGGAAGTCCAATACTAAATTGCTGAACTGCCCCTTTAAATTCTGCAAACACATTATGCTTTCTCCTTAAACTGGCAGTGGTTTTTCCATAGTGAATGTGGTGCTGCTGCAGATATTTTAAGGTTGTTAAAGGATCTTATGTATTTTTATTTCCTACTGTACTAAAGAGTATTACGGCCAAGCATGCGGGGGGAAAATGCATACTGTGAATAAAGAGGAAATTTTGAGAATGAAGTCGAATTGTGGAGAATAACAAATAAACTCTCAGTATGTCCCAGGGATATAAAAAATAAATCAGAGGAGGAAGATCTGGGTTATTCTCAACATTTATTTCTTGACTTTCTTCTTAATATTTCGCCTTCATTCTTGAAATGCAAGAACAGAAAAAAAGTCTTCCTCTGTTTTATCCTTTTCTTGTGCCTGGCACTAACACTAAAAGTTTGACTTTATTCTCAACATTTCAACTTTATTCCCGCAATGCCGCAAAGTCTTTAAAAAAAATCCTTCCTTCTCCGATTTTATTTTATGCTTGGCCCTAATTCTCTTCTGTCACTTGGAAAGTAACAAAACAAATCAATTATCTGTCATTTACCATCATCAGCAAAACCTATATTGCGCATATTCAGTAATGATCAGTCTTTGTGGTTATGTCAGCAGAATCTGACATGTCATACATAAGGCTGCAGAAAGCAGGCACAAAATGGCTTACTATTGCTACCTGACATCAGTGAAGTGCTGAAGGGCTATTAGCTAAATGAACAAGGCTGAGTCACTGCTGCTGGTATGAGCACAGCACTCAGTGTTCTCAACAGTTCAGCTTTCTGAATCAAACTCTCACTCCCCTTCTTAAGTATTTGCCATATGTATACAGCAGTCACCCCATATATGACATGTGGTCAGATTAGCATGTCCACCATTTTAAACAATGACAAATATGAGTCAGAATATCGTTTTCTTCAACTGTATTTAGCGTCTCAGATTCACATCATTCACAATCACCTCTACATTCAAAGTAATTCCGTGCCTCTTCTTCCCTGTAGTCCCTAGAGAGCGCGTGTGCCTGCTGCTGTTGGCATATTCACAGCTAACAAATTAAAATGCTTCTCTTTTTTCCCCATCCGCAGAAATAAGTCAGTGAATAGAAACCTGTCCCTGTAGGCGAGCTGGATTGATTAGTGACTGCTTGTTCTGTTTTTACTTCTTCTCTCCTTCCCCTGATGGATGGACTCTGAAGAACAGGAGGGAGAAGGAGAAAGAGAAACGAGTGGAAAAACAAACCCATAATTTCTCTGATTGTGTTGTATTCCTTGTTCTGCCTCTCAGCCTCTCCACAGCAATGCGACATTAAGAAGAAACACGGCTCTGTCAAAAGCTCTTGCAGAGATATTCTCCAGGTTAAAGGTCAGCAGATATGAACGGCCTATTTTGCTCACTTACAGTCAGTCAGTGAGGATGACTGATGCCTATATTAACACCAGATTAAACCTCACGGGAGGCAAGACATGCTGGGAGTGCTGCAAAAATGTTAGCCTCTGCCTGTACGAGATGACTGAGAGTGGAAAAAAAAACAATATGCAGGGAGGGAAATGGAGGCAGAGACACGTGTTGATAAAAGCGAGAGGACAGAAATAGGCGAGAACTGGTCAAAAAATTGAGAAAATGACAGTGAGTGCCTGCCCGCCAGACAGGGATGAGCTGTAGGTGCAGGATAAATGGAAAAAAGTGGAGCACAATGTGGAGGTGGCAGAGCATGAGTTGATAGAAAAAGCAATAGAATGAAACTAAATGAGGGGGAAAGTGAGGAGAAAAGTACAGCAAATGAGTGACAAGGTCGCCGGCGGATCAGGGCTCAGCCGAGCACAGCAACAGCCGCAGACCGAATTAAGCCGGAGCTGAAACAAAAGATGGTCAAACACAGGAGAATGAAATTTGTTGCACCCTGTGGTTTACATTCCATATGACACTGTCGTTACATATTCGAGCTGTCACAGCGTCAGATTTTCACTACACGATTATTGTGGCAAAAAGAATTCACAATAATAATCTAATCATGATATCTATAGAAAATAAATAACACTATCAGTCAAATTTATCTTTAACTTTTAACTATTTACTGTGCATTTTGCCTCTTTTTTTTTTTTTTTTTTTTTTTTTTTTTTTTTTTTTTTTTTTTTTTGTCAATTGATTACACTGACAATACAAATGTTGGGAGGTGGAGAGAGACAGTCTGTAACCATAACTGTACAAAAGAATATAAAAAAGTGCAATTACACTTAATGGATAGTGAAAAGGTGTGTGTGTATGGAGGGGCGTTAGAGTGGCTGAAAAAACCAGAACAGAAAGACAGGGAAATGATTTAATGTTCCCATGAAATGGTTAGAGAAGCACCTACTGGTTACATGTTTCCTGTTGACAGACAGCTAGAGAGGGACTTGTCACAGACATTGAATGGTGTTTACAGTAGCCAACAGTGCTGTGCATTACGCCCCCCCCCCAGGGTGGAAAGCGGTCATATCAGACAACTCTTCCTCTCTGGGACCAAAACACAGCCTTCAAGACCATGGAGGCCAGCTTGATAACATGGAATAGGCTACAGTATGAAGGTGATTTTCTTGCTGGGTTTGGCTCCAAGCACCCCTTGGTTGAGTCACGACTAACCAAGCTAACGGCAGCTAAATTACTTTTGCTACGAGTAAAGCTATCTTTCCACGACCTCAGTGCTCTCATCGTCTGTTCTTCACAGTGACCAGTCGTGTTCACTGGGAGGCAGCTGAGCCCAGTTCCTTTGCCTGCTAACAGCAGCGAACACTTAAGGTTAGCAACTCTAGCAGCAAGTAACCTAAAGTTATCAGTCCATCAGTTAACTCAGTAATCAAATCAGTGAGAGATGAAGCTGTGCAACCGGAGGACATAAGAGTGGAAATCAGAAAATACGATCCAGCTTCAACCAAATTAGTAAATAAAGTTAGAAAGTAGTGCTTTTTTTTCACTGTGAGGCTGAGCCATCAGTCCACTCCACTCCATCAGTGAGTCCGCAACAGTTCTGAAACATTTTCCTGGAAAAGACAAACTCTAAGATATCAATAAAATACCCAAGAGTATCTACATTTGTTTGTCATTGTTGGCCCAACATGCAATACTCCTTTTGCTATGTGATAAAAACAAATAAATTTTGATTTCATGGGAACTTTAAGGACCAGTGTGTAGGATTTAGTGGCATCTAGTGGTTAGCTTGCACACTGCAAACACCTGATGCATCCAAACAAGTAGGAGAACCAATGGTGGACACGAAAGTCACACAAAACATGAAAGGCTGGTTGAGTTTACTAATGATTGTTCACGCTTTGTTTTGAACTGTAGGTTATGAAATAAAATCTCAAATTTCAAGGTGCTACTAAAATCTACTAAATATCTAAATATTCTTTTATCCTTGCTTGAGATAATTTTCCATTGGTTTAATGTATTGTGTGTGCTTATTTTTGCTCAAAAACATTTTTGTTATCTAAAAGCTGATACAAGGAACTTCATATTTTGTTGATTTTAGGGCCCCCGTGGACAAAGAGGTAGTGTTTCCTCCTTAATGGGAACAAAATATAACGGCAAAAATAAAGTTATCTCAATAAAAATCTCTTCCAGCTTCTTTTTAACCGGCTAAAATATGACTCACTGTAACTTTGCCTGAGAAAATGAAAACAAAGGCTTGTGTCATCTGATTTCAAGGAGAATCCGACCTTGTGGCAGAAATTCAGAATAAGTATATAAAAATAGCCGATCTTCTAACAAAAGGTCCAGTTAACTTATGTAGGTCATGTAGAGAGACTGTTTCATAACCAGTTAAAAACCCATTGTAGTAGCTTTAAATTAATATTGCCCATCACATTATAAGCAAGAGAACATTCTGCTTAATTCCAGATTTTCCATTCTGGATCACCGCTGAAAACCGTGAAAAAATATGCAGATTCTGTTTGGGCCTGCTCATCAGTCTTTGCTTTAGCATAAGTTTCTATATGACATCAGTCATTACAAATCAAGGAAACAATGCCTGACATTTCCTGACAACTGTAAAAAGCTTGACCTCTACCCATTATGCCTTGCTGTATGCTATCAGTTCTAAAAGGCCAGCATACACAATAATGAAAACTGACACCTAATGAGGTGTCATACATCATGTCAATGTTCTATTGTGTGGTAAAGAAATGCATAAATTAACTCATAGGAATACATTTCCCCTGCGACCTTGGTTGAACAATACCTATAAATATCAATGCATGCATGAAAAGAAAGTGCTTGAATACAGGACATTGAGGTGCCTCCATTAATTAATTTCCCTTTGGTCATCAATATTATTGGTTTTGCTGTACTGTCTGTCCCTTTACGTTTCATTTTGCAAACACCTACTTCTACACCGAAACATGATAAGGCTATTACAGGCAGTGCAACCTGACAGGGGGCATTACAGTGTCACACGTTAGCGTGAATTTCAATGAGCTCTTTAATTATTCCACATTTCTATGGTTGACAGCTAATTAGTGGAAGGAGGGGATGGAATAATCTGATTCAACATGCATCCACGAAGGGGAGGAGAGGCTGCTTTTCACCAACCCTCCAGCCCCGTCTTATTGTACTACTGTAGCTCCAAAGGGAATTTGATGGTTGTGGAAATATGACTAAAGTTTATTCAGGGAAAACCGACTGAGCACTAAGCTCTTTTGCAGCAATGCCCTGAGTTCACATTCAAACTGGCTAAAAGAATATATGTATGATAATAACAATATCAATAACAACAATAAAATGACGAAAAAAAAAAATCAGATAAAACAAATACCAAGCAGAAATGTCTGGCAAGAGTAAAATACGGCAATAAAAACAGAAGAAAATTACAAAAAGGGGAAATAACAAATAACAAGTCTAGCAAGAATAAAAACAATAAAATGTAGGAAGTCAATTAAAAAACAATAGACAACAACTGTATCATCTAGTACACTTTAAATGATCGACATAGAATGACACATATTTGTCCAATTTCAGTGCCTCTTGTAATCTATTCCATTTATTTGTTGCAATAAACTAAAAGCTACTTCAACAAGTTCAGCATTGATCCGAGGGGTTTGAAGGGGTATGAATTCCTGTGAGTGTGTTTGATGACAGATGAATTTGGTGTTTTAAAACAGAAGTGAGGGAGAAGGGTAACTTGCCTAGCAATGCCTAAAATGAGGCAGTATCCCTTGCATTATTAAGAGAAGACTAGCCCACATTTTGATATAATTTACAGTGAAGGATTCTAAAACCATCTCCAGTGATAATACGTAGAACACCGTGTGACTGTATTAAGTGATTTGTGCATGGGGCTGTGTGTGCAAGTATATCACCATAATCTAAGATTGACTTGACGTGATAGTTGACTGAACATTCTGTCATCATTCTGTTTTCTTAAGAGAAGCATGACTAGATCCTGGACAGCGCACCCAGTTTAACTCTCACCTTCTTTGCGAATTCATGCATGTGTGTTTTAAATGAGAGCTTATCACTGAGCCAAATGCCCAGGTATTTATAAACTGTGACACATTCAATTTAGGCCCCATTCAGAGAATGAATATTGTAGGTGTAACAGTCACACATCCTTGACTTTGTAAACTGCATAAATTTAGTGCCAACCATACACTGGAAGATTTTGAAAAGACTTTGAAAAGACTCTCACATCTACAGACAATGTGTCATAAGCCACAGAGTTTCTAGTTATAGACTAAGATTTTGCAAAGACTAGGGATCTTGCAGGGTCACTATTTACAAGTCTACAACTAGATTATTTTGCTCCTGTCCCCACTCCCCACTCTACATTTATTTCCCAATATATTGATTCAGAATTTTCAATTTCCTATTATAATGTTGTTACAACATTGTTTGGTTATATCATCAGTTCGCTCCTATCAATTGCAAAATCTCATACCCATAAATCTAAAATTTCCAATCATAAAACAATGTTTTTAATTTCTTAAAATGAAATCAAACAATACATTAATTTGATCCTTTATTCCATTTGAATTTATGTACTGTTTTGAACATTTTTGAAATGATTTTGATCTGTTCTGATCCCTCTGACTTCAACCATGAAGCATCTACACACTGTGTTCCATCAGAGTCCTGTCCTTCCATCAGTAGTCCTGAAATCAATTAATTAAAATAAATGTGTTTGTTCTATTTACCATGTTACCTGAAGTTTACAGTGCAAATGTGTGTTAGTTCATCTCTGTACATGCCCGTATGTGTGTGAGGGAGCATAACAGACTTGCATACTTGATTGTAATCTCAGCCTGTCCAAGCCCATTAAATCAGCACTAAGAGGACGTCTCAATTTTATCGCTCTGCTTTTTTTTTTAGGTTTTTTTTTTTCTTTTCCCATGAAATTAAAGCAAATGCTTGCAACAAGTTAATTCTATTCCCTTGGCTTGGCAATTCCAGGCTTCCCTAATGGGGCCTGATAGAATCAGTGCCTGGACAATCAGCAGGGTGTTCCCTGCTTCCACATCAACCTCTCTTGTCCCCCTTCTAGCACAACCTGATGAAAACAAGAGACATACCTGTCCAATTAGACCCCCCGCTATTATCAGAGAGGATAGGGGGGAGGTGGGGAGGATGGGAGTCGGGGAGAGATTGGATAAGGAGCTAAGTCACAATTGAGAATCAATCCAGTCAGCTAGTGCAATCAGCGGGACATGGACGTGACAGACTTAGATAAGGTTTGTTTGTCTGCTTTTTAAACAAGCGCTGAATAAGAGAAACTACCAAGTTGTAACTTTTATATTTAAGGTATGCAATCTTCTAGTATTTCTGAATTGGCTGTGGAAGATTAGGCTTTGGAGAGATTTTATTTTTCTCCAATGCCTACTGGTGAGAAATTGTTTTTGAGAAGTGCTGGAGGATGTGCTTATGTGTGCGTGCGTTTGTTGCATCCATTTGTGTGAGTGTGTGTGCAGACACTGAACCCAGTCTCTGCAAAGAACATGAGAGAAAAACATTTTGACAGATTTAGCTCAAGGCCTAGGAGGGGTACTTTAGATGTCACCACAACTCTTTTCATTGAGTGGAGGAAAGTGAGGGTTTGTCATTGCTGAAAGTGATGGAGATGCAGGAGAGAAGGAGGAGAACACGACCTCCTGTCTGTATGTCTTCATGTTTGCATCCTACACGAATTTGTGTACCACCATTCCTGTATCCAGTCCATCCATCTATACAGAGCCTGTTCAGACCTGTTATCAACATGTGTCCTGGGTGATCCAATCACAAGTGGGCAGCTCTAAGTACAGGCGTGAGTGCATCCAAGACGCATCGACCACATTCTTTTAGCAGTGTGTATGTATTATGTCCCGGGCCACACTGAAGGACCGCTTTCTCAACTGACGTCCTGTAAGTCCATCATGATTGATTGTTATGCAAATTACATGTTTTGCCTCTCTTACCCTCAGTGGATGTTTGCGAACACACTAGTTACCCCAGACTCCCTTAAAAAAAAAATCGCGCAATTTTAAGAGCTGTTGAGTGAGGAGGGTCGGTTTGTTCTAGCATACTAACAGAAAAACCATTACATTAAACACAACATATTACATCCAAACAGGACACATTCAAAACAAATCTACATGGAAACACAATAGAAGATACATTAAAAGGAGCACCAGGCGCTCGATGGTGAGGACTGATCGATGTAAAGTGCTGTGTGCTGAGGCAGGAGGCTAACTGCAAAAAGCAACTTTCTTTACTGAGTAAGATATTTTATGGCAAAAGTGATAAATTGTTTTTCTGTAGATGTTTTTCTTTGCACAAGGGACTCTGTGCCTTTGCCCTGATGGCAGTAGCTGAAAGTGGTGATTTTAGAGATGGCTGTGGTTGTTGTCTAAGATTTTGCCACTTAAGTGTTAGGACTGCTTTACCATGATGATAGGACATTTGTATTTGTTCGCAGCCTGTAATTGTCTTGCCTACTTAAACTATTTTGGAAAGCTCTGTCTTGCTTTTGACACTTCAGAGTTTGAAATGTGCACAGCTACAAGGCACGCATCGCTGACAGCATCACACCCTGCTTGGGTACTACTGTTGGACCGCTGGTTAAAAAAAAGACAACAGATTTTACAAATGTGTTTATTTGCATACAGCGCGAGAAAGTGAAAGTGCTCGGGCGAATCCTCAATCATTTGTGGCTTCTTGTAAATTAAAAAAAAAAAAGTAAGTAAAAGTAAAAAAACATGTTGCAGGCAGAGACACTTTGTGGTGCGCTGGGATACACACTTCGACTTTGTCTAACTCTGTCATTAATCCCTTTCTTGGTCATCAGTAATGTGAAAATCATCAGATTTTTTTGAGTCAATAAAAAGTGATATAGGAGTTTGGTGTGGTGCTGAACAAGAAAAAAAAAAAGAATAAAGAATAGTCAAATTGTATTGAACAGCCAAATGGACAGTGATGGACATTCAACTGACAAAATAGCCCTTGTGTTCTTTTGCATATAGGACGGGGAGGTGAGGTCTGATCACAAGTGATTACTTGAGACGCATTTGGACACTGTAATGCCAGTTGAGAACTCACATACTTATCACATATGTTAATACCAGGTCTGAAGAGGCTCGTGTATATTGTGCCTTCCTCCACTGTATTAATTTTATCCATCAGTTTGATCCAAATATGATAATCAACAAAAATCTAGTCAAATGTTATTTGTTTACTGGTTTGGATTCAACAAAAGTTGATGAAAAAAGTGGAGAACTTAGTTGGCTGTGCTACCATTGATGGCCAGAAGGGAGCAGTATAAGGAAAAGCGCAGGAAAGGGTCAAACAATGTCTGCTGAAGCTCCCTTTGTTCAAGAAGTCACTGCTGCTTCACAATGAGCTCACAGAAGTAAGTTAAGTGGTCATGTGATTGAGACAGGATAACTTTGCTGCAGTGTTCGTCTTCTCCCTCTCCTCCCTTGAGAGTACAAGAGCTGCTTAAGAGACACTTAATCAATATTTAGACCCCTCTATCTGACCTTTTCTGTCTCCTACAAGCTTTTTATTCTTCTTTTCTGTCTTATATCTCTCTATACCCACTCATTGATTCAATTCCCAATGACTCAATTCACATTCTGTTGGTTAAAAATGAGTTTAGAGTAGGAAAAAAACAGTCAGGAAGACAGACACAGAGCAAACACACACAGCATGTAACTACTCTTAATCCATGGAAACATCATTTCCACTTCTTTATATGAACAGATGAAGAGTTCTGCAATCTGGGTCATCAAGCTGTGGTAATTTTACATGTGTTACTCCTAAAATAAAGTTCATGAAACACTTTATTCTCACTCTGCAGGTGGTCCAACACCATTTGATGCAGCCTATTTGGTTTTTCATCTACTGTGGGCTTTTACTAAGCCTCAGAGGCATCTCAGTTTGGCTTTTGTAGAGACTGAACACCACTTTTAAAACTTTGAGGACTGAAAATGGTGGGTGGTGATTAAAAAAAAAGACATAAAAAGGAGAAAAAAAAGAAATTAGTTTATCTTTTCTATGAATATAATGCGCTACAGGGTTAGTTCAGAATATTTGCAGAGGGGTTGTACATATGAGGTACTCAGAGTAGATGCCGGCCCCCGGTTTGGAGAATCAGAGAAGAGTTCCAGCACAGAGCTTAGCAATATACTGTTGTGGACAAGGTCAGCAACAAAAGGTATTTTAGCCACCTAAAAAAAGTCGATATCAGAAAAATATGTACGCTATATTTAGAATATTTTCAGTTATCTAAGCCAAATATTGATCTCTCCAAAGCAACCAAACTCCATAGGCAAAATCAGCCATTTTACCTTGCAGAACACAGGAGTTGCTGGTCTACCCATGCCACAATCTGTTAGTTTATTTGTGTGATTGGTTGACTTTGGTGAACCTGAACCTAAATCTTTTCAAACACAGAAGTTTCAAAATAACACAAACAAACTAACAGATCGATGCAGCAGTAGACCAGCAACGTCTGTGTTATGCAGAGTAAAATGATTGATTTCGTCCATGGAGTTTGGAGAGAGTAATATTCGGCTTCTATAATGGCGGTTTATCATCAAAAAAGCCTGTCTGACAGGAAAGTAAAGCTGTAAAAAATATTCAGAATGTAGCATATACTAAAGCAATAGATGATAGCGTTTTTTTTTTTAGGTGGACCTTTTAAGGTGGAACTATCCCTTTAAAAGGACATAAAAAAGCAGAAAATGGGAGAAATTAATACATCTTTTCTATACACAGAATAATTATAATGTCATTTAGCCCTTAACTTGGCCCATTAGTGTGCCTGCGATGCCTTTATAAAGGCTGAAAGTCAACATGAAGTTGGAGAGTTGTTTATGAGAGACTGAGTGCTCGTGGCCCTGCTGTCCTAACATCTACTGTTTACAGTTCACCTCCAGGTCGTCATCTCCCCACTCATTATTTATTAATGGAAATATGCGCCGCTAATTGCTAATTAGCTTTAAATTGATGACTCATAGCGGAATTTTTTGCTTCATTAACCGGCTGTTTATCTATTGAATTAAACATGGCAGAAAGCATACCCAATTTGAATTAGAGCAAGATGACAGACAAAGGACTGATGTGTGTGTGTTTGACAGAGAGGAGGAGACAGTTTGCTTAAGAGAGAGTGAGTGACTGAGTCGTGCGTGCACAGGTGTGGGAGTGTGAGTGTTGGCTTACATAAAGTATGTTAAAATTATTCAGTGAAATGCAATGAAAAATCACACAGGATGTAAAAAAGGCAGTGGAGGATGGTGTGCTGAACATCAACCCACGATGTGTAGATGTGTGATGTGTGATGTGTAGACGCCAAACATCAAAGGCCCCATTCCAACATTTGATGTAAATGACTTTCAGATTGGCATGGGTCCATCTGGACACCAGACCAGCCCTCTGAAGACATTGATCTACAGCTAAGAGCCTCCTCAGGCAAACTAAGGTGGAGACAGACACAAAGCCAGAGGGTAAGACAAATAGAGAGGACAGAGACAAAACATAAAAAAACAAACTCACAGTACTCACGGTGACGCGGAACGGTGTGGCAGCAGTGGACGTAGCCTCCATGGTGGGTGTGGTTTTGTCCGAGGAGCTGCCTGGCATGCTGCGTCGGCGTCCCGTCCTCTCTGGAGGAGACTCTGGAAACAGAGAGAGAAAAAGTGTGAAATTGGTCTTTAAATTAAATATGACTATTCTCTTTGTTGACGAGAGCAAAATTAGAAGATCAATAGCGTTCCTATTCCTACCTGTTACCTGTGTAGTAAAGCCACAAGATGCATGCTAAGCTTAGCTTAGCTTAGCAAAAAGACTGAAAGCAAGGGGAAACAGCTAGTTTGGCTACAAAAAAAATAAATAAATTTACCAATCAGTGCCTCTAAAGCTCCCAGCAAACACGATATAATCTATAATAATAATTAATTAGTGAACTTTGGACTGAGCTTGGCAAGCTGCTTTCTCCTGCATCTAGTCTTAATGCTAGGCTAAGCTAATGCTAGCTCTAGCTTCATATTAGGTTACAGGCATGTGTGAATCAAACTTCTCGCCTAATGCTCAGCAAGAAAATAATATGGTGTTATTTACCAAAATTTCAAACTATTCCTTCAACTATAGTCAAAAGATTGTGTATAGCACCAGAGTGCTACTCCTTGCATTTCCAGTCCTATAAAGCACATCATCTGTGATTGGCTGTCAATGTGTTATCACTCTTTAAATTCCCAGGTCACTTGACTGACCTGCCTCCACGCTTTCTCAAGAACGAAGCGCACCAAAGGGAGATTCACAGAAAGGTAGCTTCAATTCAGTTTAATTAAGTTTTTTATATGGGTGAAACATACTTAACCATGACAAACCCCAGGCTATCAGCTTTAAAGTATTCAACATGTGTTTGTGTATTTGAGATCAAAAGCAAATGCCGTATGAGAACATGCAAAAATAGCAAAGAGTTTATGGCTGCATCATGTTAACACTGGACTGTATTGTATTACCCATCAATGTATCAATGAGTCTATTCAGGGAGTACAAGGCTGCTGCTCTCTATTCCTGATTTTTCCCATCCTCACTGAACTTCTCTGTTATCTTTTTTATCAAGTGTGTGCCTTGTGTGAAGAGCTCTGGCGTCAATGGCTGTGCATGTATGTGGAAACAGCAGATCTGGACATGTCCGAGAGGAATGTGAGTGATGTTGAGCATGCATGCCTCCACAGATTTCAGCTAGCCATCACTTCTAATTACTAGCTCTTAGGTACAGAACAAACTCCACGTGTTGGTGAACCTGTTTAGACCACCCTGTCCTGTTCTGATGACACTCTAACATGAAACAGAAAATGTCTATAACTAGGTCAGATATACTGATCTAATCTTTTGAAACACATGTGGTCATTGCGTCACTGAGACTGTGCTAGATTATTTAAACGAGCTCTATGACTGTATGCAACACTGGAAACTAATGAAATTAGTGTTAAGTATGCGCGGCAGTGCGAATCTAATAAGGATGAAACTGCATTATGAAGCAAATCCTCCTCCTCCTCCTCCCTCTCTCTCTCTCTCTCTCTCTCTCACACACTCTCTCTCACACACACACGCTACACTGTACTATATACAGTAAGTATGTAATATGTATTAGGAGCATCCACCATTTTATTGGGAACTCCCTGCTGACTGCTGATCTAATCATCTTCAGATTTGGTATGCAAAATTTCTAGACTCTTAGAGTTATCAAACCTTGGTTACCATAAATAGTCATAATTATTCATCACCTCAACATTTTGGTGTTTTCATGCCTCTGTGTTGACAACAGTCGTGGCTGAGGCATTATGTTTTCAGGTTGTCCATCCGTCCAGATGTATGCTCATACGTCCCATTCTAGCGAAGGCGATATCTCAAGAAATTTCTTCAAACTTGGCACAAATGTCAGCTTGGAACACAACACCTCAAGTACGCCTGGAGGGAATTTCCTCAAATTTGTTACAAAGGTCCACTCGGACTCAAGGATGAGCTGAGAACTGACCTCACAAAATGAGTTTTGGGGCATAGCTCAAGAATTCATGTGCTAAGTAACAATGACAACATTTCACACAAAAGTCTAATAGGATAAAATGATGAAGTGATGACATTTTATATGCAAAAGGTCAAAGGTCAAATTTTACTGTGACATCATAATGTTCAGCTCTCTATCAGTCCTCCGTACTCTTCTATAAAAAATAGTCTCCAAGTGAAGACAGCAGGTTTTTTATTGGAATCATACATGTCAATCTAGTGTTAACTTCCATCTCGCCAGAAAATACATTTAATACCTTCAAAGTCTTTACTACACATATCACATGAGTCTAGACAGACATGGATGTAAACAGCAACTTGACTGATTTTTGGAGGCGTATAACCACATGGCAGTAATTCTAGTTCTTGATATAATAGTTACTCATATTTCCTGTTTTCTTAATCAGCATTTTTCAGGCGTAGGGAAATAAGAGGTTGCTACCTCCATCAAATTTCATGCCGCCTCCAGCTCTCGACAAAACTCTGATGGAAAAACACTGCTGCATTCACAAGACCTTCAAAAATTCTAAATGCTAGTTGTACATTTTTTCAACTGCTGTATTGCTAAACTTGAATTAATATTATTCCAGTGGTAGGCTATACAGTATAGTATTATACCATCACACTGTAGAAACCTTGGCCTTTTATTTGACAGCAACCTTAATTTGAAGAGCCATATCAAATCTGTACTGCACTCCTGCCTCTTCAACTCCGAAAAACTTTCTAAAAAATTTGAATTGTTTTTATTCTGTCACAGCTATATTACTGCAAGTCTCTTTTCTCTGTCTGCAGCAAAAACATTCTCTTCTTACTACAACTCATCTAAAATGCAGCTGCCAGGATTTTAACAGGAGAGCACATTACTCCCATCGTGTCATCTTTGCAAGTTTTAGAGCTGATTTTGAGATTTTATTATTATTGTTGTTGTTGTTAAATGGAGTTATAATGAAGATACTTACATTATATGATCAAAACATTATACTTTTTATTTAATGTAATAATATTATACTTATACCCTGTAACAGGGCCACATTTGTAAATGAAAGCAAACGGTTTCTGTTCTATTTATGTTCAACAACATGGCAAGATTTTTTTTTAAGATAAAATATTCATTAACCTGATAACTGTCATTTTTATAACTCACCCAGTTAATTTAAGACTAATCTCTAACATTAAAATATGATGGGATTTCTCACAATAAATGACAGCACAGTACTGAAACTGACACCACCAACTACTGATTTTTTGTTTCAATTTCCATTTTAACTTTTCACTCTCGAGTATGCAACTAAACAAAGGGCAGCAGCATGAATTTGCATATTTTGGGATAAATGCTGGCCTCAACTAAATGAGGACTGTAGTAATTAAACATAGCAATGATTTTCCAAAATTTGTTGGACCAAATTTTGTGCCAAAACTATTTGTGCCCAATATGATATTTGCATACAGAGCATCTCTAATAAGCCACACACATAAGTACACACACTTGGAGTTTGCTGTGTTTGTCAGCGATATGCTTTCTATTAGCTTGTCAAGCTGAGCTCTGCTAAATTAGCTGTCTGCTGTTTAACAGGCCGGTTGACTGAATTAGCGCACACTGTAATTGAGGAACGAATGGAGGAATAGCACTTCCCGCTGTGCAGAGCACTGGCTCACAGCCCAACCCACATAATTCTCAGCCTAACATTAACATAAACACAGTCCGCAACAACAAACAGCAGACGAACAACAACAGGCTCTGACACAGAGCAGACGTCCTCTGTTGCTAAATCAAATCTCTATAATTGAAAACCGGAACCATCTGGATCCTCAGAGCAGTGGTCCTTTGCTCTGTGCAGGTCAGGAGGATTTGATTTTAAACTAGCTTAGTCTCTGTGTCACAGAGAGGGTTTAAGACTAACTTGGTTTTTGTGTTCAGAGGTGAGATGTTTTGGAGTTAGAGAGAAGATATTTGCATTAGCCCCATTTAACATCCCTGTATCTGTACACAAGACTCAGGAGGTGAGTGATGAGAGGTAGTCCAGATCTTCAGAAGCAAACTTCAAGTCAAGACAAAATGCAACACTTTCAGGTCTCTGAATGTGTTGAATTATTTCAATGCAGAAGTCTGAAAACTCAATATTTTTTGTTGTTGTTGTTGGTTTTCTAGAAGTTTACCAGTCAAAATTTAATAGAGATACAGCCACCTGACGAAGGTAGCACTAAACACATAGGGGGCAGCATATCACTGCTAACTTTTTCTCACTACACTCTCTGCAGTGACTATATTTGGCTGTAGCTAGCTGCCGTTAGCTCAGGTAGCCATGTAGTTATAGAACCTAGACTAGGCATTGCGACACAGCCTTGCTTTCAATTTTCCCCAGTTGTCACTCATGGTATTACACTGGAGCCTAAAAAGCATTTTCCCCATAAGCCACCATTATAAAACAAGTGTCTCTAAAACTCTTGACAGGTCACCTCAAACCACAAACAAGGTCAATTATGACTCTTTTCTATTATGATTTTTTGATTCATGAAGGTTTTATATTTGTAAAACCTTAGCTGATCCAAATCCAAATCCAAATCTGGCCAGACCTGCAGCTCAGAGCAGTGGGGGAGTGTTTGTGTTTACACCGCAGGCAACAAACAGGCTCAGCAGTAAGACTCGAAATAAACATGGACAGACCAGGACCAAACACAGCATTGGAGACCAACAGAGTCCAGCCTGGCGCAGGGAATACAGTACTGAGGTAATTTACAGCATCTCTGACCAGGACTCTGACTCTGGGAGCAACGGAGACGGTGGGCAGGGCAGGAGAGGCGTCAATTAGAGAGGAGCTGGAGGGAGGTCAAGCATCAGAGAGGCAATGGGGAGCCAGAATATTTTCACAACTAATATAGTGGATAAGGATTTATTTTCAACCAAACTAGAATTTATTATTTTTGTTGAATGTAAAGACAAACCAAGTAGTTTTATTTTGTTCCTGTCAAGCTTGGTGAAGTGTGTTTTATGATGAGTTTACAAGACAATTAAACTCATCTTAGTTTGGTAAAAGAGAGAAACTTGAATTTGGAAGCTGTACAGTTTATTATGGACAACAGATGTGCAAATATTTCCTTTCCTGTTTATTTTGTTTAGACTAAAAAAGGTATTAGAGCTTGTGAACATAGCAAACCTGCAGCTCACATACATCACCCAGCTGAAACTAAGAGGCCTTTTGAGAGGATGGGCTGGGTCTAGCTGCTTAGTATGTTAACTTCAGTAGATATCTCTGCTACACAATTCATACATAGGTCTTTGTCATAACATCATAGCTGTTACTTCTTTACATTCAGTTGATAATGCTGGTTCATTTTTTGAAAGCTTCAAACTAAAATTCTTGCCACATCTCCATTATCTACACTGTACCTTTAAGGCTCAAATTATTCTATTTTCAAGTTTCAAGTCAATTTTTAAGTGCAAGGCAGACAATTTAAGTCTCATAGCAGTCAAGTATCAATTCTTCATCATTAAGCCATGACCACATATACGTACAATGTATAACTGACAGTTTCTCCATTTGTAGCAGGTTGGCAGAGCTGCTCTTGTCATATGCTGATGGTTGTTTCATGCATAAAAATGAATGGGCTCATTAGTGTCTCACAATAATGTTTGTCTGGACTTGGCAGTACTCTAAGAGTGTTCTAGTGGAGTTTTTCCAACATCCGACACTTTGTCTGTGTCACTTCAGTTGTCTCATTGAGTGGCAGCTCCGGATATAATATTATAATGGTCGTCTAGAAATACTAAAAATGCAATATGACTCTAAATGATGTCAGAATATGAATGCGTGGGGAAGTGGCCACATAATCCTGCTCAGTCCATTATCATGGTGCAACATTTAATGAAAAAAAAAAAACTGGTATAGAGAATATTTCAAAAGCAAAAACAAAAAAAATACTTGTCTGTCTCACTTCAACAACAAAAATGCTGGCATTTAAATACCTGTTGCCTTGACAACAAGGGTATTTAATCCTTTTAAATCTAAGAGTCATTCATGGGCAAATAGGGCTGATAAGGTAATCATGAATATTGACTGAATTAAATCAGAGGTGTGAATTTCTGATTCTCTCAAATTATTTCTGTGCTCAACTTCACTGGATTCACCCCTCCAGTCCTCTTAATTTCTTAACGGAAATCTCCCCACTTGAGCACAGCTGGCTGCTGCGAGCGCTCAGAGGAACACTCGCGCGCACACACACACATCATTTGCTTGTGAACTAATTGCTGTGTGAAATTGCAGTGTGTGCCTCCACATGTTTTCACCATCTGCATGTAATGTATCTCTACAAATGCATGGAAAATCCTCTTTTGCCATAACCCACTCCCGTGTCTGACTCTAACCCCGCTAACCAACAGCAAACAGTAAACAGACATTTGCGCTCAATAAAACTTCAATTAAAACACAAATTCCCAACTGAAGTAAATGATCAAAGAGCGGTTTGTATACATGTGGTAGCTGGTTTCAGATTGTTAACACGTCCTGTTTAGAGGGGTGTGTTTAAAGTGGCTGATTAAAGGAATAGTTAGGATTATTTTAAGTGGGGTTGCATGATGTAGTTATTCATAATCAGTGTATTACCTACAGTAGATGCCGGTAGACACACCCCAGATCAGTGAAATTAGTGAAATTAGGAATTTTACCTTTTGGTTGCTGATCTAGTGCTGCTTTAATCTGTTAGTTTGTTTGTGTTATCATTTGCCTTCTGTGTTTTAAAGTGATAGTTCAGATTCACCTTTGTCACATAATAGCACTAACAAACCAGCAGATTGAAGCAGCAGTAGACCAGCAACTCCCATGTTATGCAAGGTAAAATTACAGATTTCACCTATGGAGTTTGGTTGGTTTGGAGAGAGCAATACTTGGCTTATATAAGGAAGGTTTCCTAAGAGAAAATGCTGTCTGACAACAAAGTAAAGCGGTGAAAATATGCTACATATACTGTAAGCTAAAAATGATATTGATTTTTTTTAGTAAGGCCTTTTTTTAAGTGACTAAAATACCTTTTGCTGCTGACACTGACCACAGCAGAACATTGCTTACCTTCTGTGCCGGTACTCATTATGTGCTTCTCCAAACCGGAGGCGTGCAGACTGCCATCTATTATAGCTAATACACTGTACAATAACTACTTCATACAGCCGCACTTCAAATAATCCCAACTATCCCTTCAAGATATTTTTGTATCTAATAGTGACTGACTGGAGCATCTAGCATGCAAAGTTCTATTTGTAAGGTCAATCAAAGGGTTAGAGGGCAAACACACAACAGCTGTTGTGTCAAAAGGTGAGGTATCTTTGAACTACCAAGTCTGGAGGCCATGAGGGCATCTATTTATTATACTGACCTTCTTTCCAATCAATGTCCTGAATATCGTTCTTTTCTTTTCCTTGTGCTCAATTTTCTCATCCTTGTCATGATCATATACAGTATCATTTCGCTTTAACAATCCACTTTCCTCCCTCTGTGTGCACTCAGATTTATGTTCTCTTCATAACTCTATCTCTGAAATTTCTTACTGTATTATCACATCTTCATCTCCTACATCAAATCAAATTGTACCTTTCTTCTTTTTATTCTCCATCTTTTCACATCCCCCCAAAGCTCATACCACTACCTCTCCCTCCTCCATCACCATCTACCCACAAATAGAGTCATCTGTCTGTCTTGATTCCACCCACCTCCGGGCCTTCTCACTGTTGGTTAATGGGACCCTG
>JAJHUR010082419.1:0-14658 GCA_027495735.1 Lutjanus campechanus
ATCCCGTTTTATGTGCATTAATGAGCCGACTTGTTTGCAGGAATAGAGGTGCAGAGAAGCAGGGAAATACTGAATTATGAAAGCAGAAAATTCTAATCTCTGGAGACTCGTATTCCTACCTGCATATGTTGTATCTGCATCTGCAGTGTGCTGAGGACCAACTTCAGTGCCAGTCTTTGTTGGGGAAAGTTGTTGGCGGTGCACATTAAAACAAAACTTTGAATTTTAAAAGAGAAATCTGTAATATATTTACTCATATTAAATCATAAAATGACCATGACCATCTTCAGAGATGAGAATACTTGCGTCAGTTGACCGCCACGGTGTCCTCCTTTGAAATTTCTCTTCTGAGCTGGAATAGCTGTTTTGTACGTCCGTTTCACATAAATCAGAATTAAAATTAATGCTGAATATTCTCTGAATTAGTTAGTGTCCGTTTATGAGTCATAAGAAATCATTAATAGTCTTGTGGGACGTGTTGATGTTTATAACTGTTAAATTGAGCAATATGTTAATGAAGTTTGGCAGCAGTGAGACAGGCAGTCACGTACAAACAACTCGCCTCAACCACAGATTGTATATTAAACAGGATTTCAACCTATTTAATATACAGCCTGTGGCTCCAGCTCAGTATTTAGACTGCTCTTCACATTTTTTGCATGTGCAGTGGCTACATATTGCTCTTTTCAATGCCAAAAGAAAAACAAATCAAACAAAGAAATAATAAATACACACTGCTAGATGTTACCTTTTTATGTTTGCGTTTACCGTGTCACAGTTAAATGGAGCATATTTGTTCAAATGACATTTATTTAGCTTTTCTTTAATAAACAGATCAAATGTTTTTCATTGTGACATGAATTTTCCATGTCACATTAAAATTAAACATCAACACTTTTGTTCTCTGTTGCACTTTTGTTCTCACTCACAAGTCTAAATTAACATGATCCCGCCCACAGTTATGCCCTAAAGCTTTGATTGGACAGTTAACTGTTTTTCATTTTGAGCATGGACAAAACATCTCCACTCCAAAAACAGAAAAAGCTCCCTTGCACCTCCTTATCAGAGCTAATGATAATGCTTCGTATTCAGTATTGGAAGGTCTATGCTTCTCTCTCTACTGAACAACACTGAGATGCAACACACATCACTGTGTTCTGTGTTGTGATTTGATTTTTAATGTGGCATAGGAAATTCATGTCACAATGAAAACAGTTTATTAAGTTATTAAAGCTAAATAATTTGGTCAATCTTTATTTTACAGTACACTAATAAGACCAGAAGTCATGCTACGAATTCAACAAAATCTAGAAATGACATGTTCTTTATTAGACAGGATTGAAACATTATTAGACTTTATCAGAGGATAATTAAGGACACATTACAACAGAACTGTGCTGCAAACGGTTGAGTGAACTGCAGTTAGCACCCTGGTGCTTACGCTCACGCTCACCTTCTGTAGGTGTGAGCAACCATTATTTATCCACCTAGCTGGATAACCTTAGCTTAGCTTAGCTTAGGTTACAGTTAGCTAGTTGGCCACCCCTGCCTAGCATTGCTCTTGAGTAGTAAAAAGCATTTCTTTGTTACACACCTTTGCTTTGTAGCGTTATATCATGAATCGTTGGCTAAAATCAGCACCATTTAATATCTATGGCAATACTACATAAGATAGTTAATAAAATGTACAATTTGATATTATTTTTGCAATTGATAAGGTTTGTGAGCAAGCCAGCTAATATTAGTCAGCTAGCTGTAACTTAGCTGCGCTGCGTGGATCTAATTTACAAACTGCAAGCTAGCCAATTTACCAGCCAGATCAGCCCAGTCTGAATGAATTACATAGAAGACGTTGTACACTTGAGACTCAAATATTTTCCTACATTAGCTAGCTAGCAATTTGTGCCCCTTAGCAAGCAAGCTAATATTAGCAAACCATAACCATAATACCACAATATATTTCATGTGTTTTGCCATAATAGTAGCTTTGACTTTGACTGTGTCTGGGACTGTGTGTTGTGTTGGGTGCTGGTCGTTAGTGGACTCTAAGCTAACATTAGCTAGTGTTGGCAATGTAAAAGGAGCAGAAAAGAGGCAAGACACTCTGAATACTTATAATTGTCAAATTCTTTGGATTTTCCTGGAAAACTGACCTGAGTCCTTCACATACAACATAGAAATCCGAACAGAGGCCGTTATAAGCAACCAAGAAAGTCTCATATTTTAAGTTACTTTAACATCTGTTCATAAATTGGCTTTTCAAAGCAGTACACATTCTTCATACGTATATATTTTGCACATATACATACAAATCTGTATTGTATTTGCCTTTATTTCTTTTGTTTTTTTAGGCATTTTAAATCCTCCATATGTACTGGAGCACACAGACACACGCCACAACCACAGAACCCCAGGTGTGCTGGTCGCCTGCTGATTAATAACACCTTTATGACACAGCGACGGCCAGCTGTTTACTACATGCATTAATATTCCGTCAGGGAAGTCAGCATGGGATTGCATGTGTACTTAAATTATCACAGATTTGCATTAAATATAAATGGGGCCTCCGCAGTGTTGGCGCGAGGAAAACGCCAAGCTGCCTGGCATGAAATGTAGGCCAGCATACATCACACAGATGGAATAAATATGTCATATACACTTAGTGCGATCTCTCCTTTCTCTTGTTTTCTCACCACCGTCTCTGGGTGCCAGATCAAGCTGCAGGCAACAGCTGAGAGAGAAAAGTGGAGGTACGAGCGCTACTAAAGGAACAATGACATCCCGTACTCCTTAGAACTGTATAATCCCGACAAATATATGATATGCCTTTGAGATGAGACTGGAGGTTGAGGGGGGAGGGGGGTACTCAAAACAGTGAGGGAGAATGTTTATTCATAAGCTAGTGCACCTTTGTGTGCTGCAACAAGCAGTGTGGTTGCTTAGGTGTAGTAAAGAAAACAGGATATTGAAGCAGAACTCATAACTAGACCACCTGTGCGCTCTTTTTCTTGGCATGTGCCTTCTGGTCATCGCACTCTGGTAGTTGGAGTCGGGCCATCAGGGAGATTCAGCTCACCTGGCTGAGGAGGTTTATGAGCGAGAGGCAGACAGCCAGTCTTCCTCTCTGCCCTGGCTTCCACTCTCGCTTTTTTGGCATTTAGTTTGTCCCTAATTTCTGTTTTAGATATGTAAAATAAACTTATTTTAGTCAGCTAAAAGTCATTTGTGGTCTCCTCCTCCTTTATCCAGCCTTGAGCCAGGCTGTGACAAATCGCGGGCTCGTCTGGGATCAGATAAACACTTGGTAAGATGAAGTACTTGTGATATTTTGGCCCGTTATGTGAAATGAACTTATTTTTAGTTAGTTATAACTCAGTAGTTGTCTCCCTTACTTTATCCAGCCATGAGCCAGGCTGTGACAAATCGAGGGCTCGTCCAGGATCAGATAAACCACTTTGGCTCGATGAAGTCCTTGTGGTACTTTGGACTGTTGTATAAAATAAACATATTTTATGAGTTAGTTAAAACTAGCTTGTGGTCTCCCCTACGTTATCCAGCCTTGAGCTGTGACAAATTGAGGGCTTGACTGGGATCAGATAAACCATTTTGTTAAGAAAAAGTCCTCGTGTCCTTGGTATTTTGGCCTCTTATGTAAGATAAACATATTATTGTGCTGTCTCCTCTCCTTTATTCAGCCTGGAGCCTGGCTGTGACGAATTGGTTTGTTAGTTAGTCTGTAGGTGCACATTTGGGGAGCATCATATGCTTTTGTTTTTGGTCCAAACTTGTTCGTCTTTTGGCCACTTTTGATTTGTGTGGCTTTGGGTGAAGCACTTTTTGTAGCCTCAATTACATTGATATTCTAAACCAGTGTTTTTTTTTCTTCTGGGGACCCACTTTTTACAAATGACAAACCATCGCAACCCAATTTACAACAAACCTTATCAATAAATTCTGGTAAGAGTTCCTTCATTCATAAATGAATGTTCCGGACCACTTTTACTGCCATTTCTAGATCACCTTATATTATTTTGACAAGTCATTGAAAACATATACGCACGTTAAAACTTTAGAAATTACATATAAATGAATTTAGGCCGAGTTAACAGACTATCTCATTGTTTTTATTTCCTCTCATCAGTAAAACCATATACGCATTTATAAGTGCTTTATAAAAGGTTAAGGATGCACCAATACCAATACCAGCGTTGGGTACCGGTCTGATACTGTCCTCACATACTCGTACTCATATTAGTACTCATAAAACTACTCCCACACCCAATACCACATCATGAAAAGAGTTTAAGAAGTCAGCTGATGCTTACCCTCTTTTCTTGGCGGCATTGTCATTATCAGCAAGAGACTTGTTATCCTCAACATCATCCACTAATGACTGCAGCAACTTTGGCAACTGTCTGTAAAATTCCATCTAAGTCCATGTAAAACTGAAACAACCTCACATGGTGCAACTGTAGACCGCAGCCGCTGTCCAATAATTCCCAGCGGGCGTGAACTAGTTGATTGCCTCAACTAATTCATCCGAAGACGAAGAAAAAAAAACTGCTGCCACCAGCCTGTAACCCTCTTTTCTTGGTAAATAAGCTGCTACAACTTCTCTTTGTGTACTCTTCTTTATTCCCCTGTTAATCTTAACCAAAACGACCTGACAGTGCAGTTCACACAACTTCACTCTTTGAGATTCACAGCGGGGTAGACATTACTGTTGCACGCGTGGTACCACACTCATACCTGTCCCCCCTAAACAATGGCAGGTAGGAACTAATTAGCTCTTAGACACGAGGGACATGAAGAAGAAACTTAAACACTTCACATGTAAATGTGTCATTAAGATACTACTTAAAGTGTTTTAAATGATCATTTACTGCAGATATAAATATTAAAATTGCAGAATTTTGTCCATAGTCCTTTTTTATTTGGGGACCCAAATAAAATGTCCTGTGACCAACCCAGTCTTTGGGAATGACTGTTCTAAACTATGGATTAGGTGCCTCAGTGTGCAATGCCACTTTTAACTGTTGTGTATATTAATTTTGATTTCTGTTTTCACTTTTCTATTTTTCTTTAATTTCTTTTTTCTTTTTCCAGTCTCGAGCCAGGCTGCATCAAAAAATAAATAGTTGATATTTCACGGTCGCACAAACAACGCTTGGTTGCAGTTGAGGTGTGCGATGCTGGATTCATTAGTGATTGCAGCACATTCTTGGACTGCTTCTGCATGTGTGCATATGTGAGTGTGATGTTTGACTAGAAAACCTCCAGCTGGGTAGGTGTGGGCGGAGGAAAGAAAGAAGAGGGAGATCTCAGCTTTAATGAGGATTGTGATGCAAGATGTCCTATAGGACTGGCGCTTCCTGCACCATGTGCCAACAGATGACAAAACAGGCGGGAGGCCGGTGAAAGAGACAAGAAATCTATGTGCCTCTTCACAGCTGAACTTGAGGGATCATTCTGGTTTATTAAAAGTGTTACTTCACCCATTGTTCTCACCAAGTTAATTGCTGTTATCTGGGAACATGGCTAAAGGGAAGTTCAACCAGTCACTGCAGGACTGACGGTATAATTAGCCAATTTATCAGTCGGCAGGAAGCAGCAAATCAGACTCAACAACATGAGCACAGTGACTCTTACCAGAGAATTAAATGAAATGCTGAACTTTCCATCCAAGGCCATAACTGCGCCGTTATGATTGACAGGTGCAGAACAGAACACCTCACTGAAAATGTTGTTAAGCAATGCTTTCCAACATTTTTGCCCTATTAGATCAAATACCCAGTAACTGACACCACTCATCATGGTAAGTTGAAATGACTGAATAATTTAAAAGTGGAATTTCTTGAGATAATGTTTAGGTCAGTTTGGCCAAGTTTGTATAGCTACACTTGGAGTGGCAGTCGCTGAACGTTTCAACCATTTACCCTTGACTTTAAACTATTTATGTTAACCATTTAGCCATTACTTTTAGCTACCTATTTCAAGAGATAATCCATTACTTTGGCCAATTATTTCACCCAGTTATCCATTACTTACATATTTTCAACTAATTTCCCATGAACATTTGGCTAACAATTTCAACCATTTATCCAAACTAAACTTAACAATTTCAACCATTTATCTATGAACTTTTATCCATTTTATTTGCAGTTGATCCATTACTTTTAGCTAGTGATTTCAACCAATAGTCCATTCACTTGGCTATTTTCACCAGTTGTCTACTGCACTCCCAATTTCAAGCAATTTCCAACATAAAGCTTAGAATAGCAGCTGTTTATCTGTTACATTTAGCTATCTGCTTAAACCATTTATTCATTACTTTTAGCTAACTTACTTTTATCTTACAGCTGACTTAAATTGTTGTGAGGCTTGGCCTTTGCACTCTACCTCTTATAGCTTGTAGCTTTTATTGTGGCAGTAAGTATACAAAAGATCAGTATCACACAAACTTTTTAATCCTATATGTGTGTTTATTTACTCCTAAACATAAATATGTGGGCATATTTTCAATCAAACCCTGATTTCTGTTGTCAAATTTGCTAAGCTTTTCCACAGTCTTCCATGTACCCCTTGTCAATTGCAGAAGTAGCCCCAGGTGTGAAAGTGCCCCTGGTTGGGAACCACTAATACTGTATGCTGCTGTGTAAGCGTGTGGGAAACAACATGCACACCATGAATAAAAAGGAGAAGACAGAGAACCTGAAAATACAGCCTGCTGTGAGTGGGTTAGAGTCACCTGCTAAACCGGGATCATTTCTATGGTGCTTCTGGGAAACACTTCTTGAGCTTATGAAAATTCGTAAGAAAGATTTTACCGTCATCTTAGCCTTCAGACGCTTTTGAGAAATGAGGCCTTGGATGTTTCTTAGTTATCTTGGTTCTCAGTTCATTCCTCAGGCATTCCAACTTGAAAAACAAGCGCTCTCACTCACAGTCTCAGCCTCCAGTTATTATTTCAACACTGGAATAGAAAAAGGCGTTGGCGTTGAGATGGATAAGCATTTACAGTCCAGCTGTTTCATTCTCTTCTCCTCACTGTCTGTTCAAAGTGCTGATACCTCGAGGCCCGCTGACTTGTGGTCCTTGGAGCCCAGTCAACCCAATTCAACATCCGGACTCGTTACAGAGGAGAGTCGACGTGACTCACTGCAAACAGAGACACAATCTACCAGCCACAGTGGGTTCACCTCCAAATAGTTTTGCAAAATCTGGTGAAACTATCGGCTTGTTTACAACCTCTCTGATCGTCTGAACTCTGGCTGTTTACTTTCTTTGACTTTGTTGTAGCGATGCCTGTGTTCCCAGATTTCAGCCATTATTTTGCAAGTGCAGTGTTATTGCAAAGGATTGAAATGATGGCCAAAAACTACATGAAAATAACAACTGTTGTAATGTTGTACTGAGGCATTTATTTCCTTTAGCCTTCAACTGCAGGACTTCTAAAAGACTTCTAAAAGAGAACGGAAGGAGAGACAGGATGACTGGACAAACGTGCAAAGACTGGCAGATGATATTGATGTTGTTCATGAGAGATTAGGCTGATATGTTTGCGTGCTGACTGTCATTGAGTCTCACTGTGGATTAAACACTTGTACTCAGCTGTATCGTGCAGAGCAATGGTGGGCATGACAGCGGAGTTCAACAGGCTGCTGAGTTAATTTAGCGGGTTTCATAGCTGTTATTATGAGTGGCACTGATGCATCATGCACTGAGCCATTTATGTTTGCTGTGAATATACTTATCACTTAAACTCCTGTGACCAATTGCATAAAAGCACTTAGGGTGCTTGCGCATCTACCTCATTTGGTCTGGACTTTTGGACTTTCTGGTTTTATCCAAACCAAAATGACAGTTGTGAAACCTCTACTGGAGCTGAACCCTGGTCCGACCAAAAGAGGTCTGGACCAAATTAACCCCATGGTTCGGTTCTTTCCTAGTGTGAAAACTTTTTTTTTTTTTTTTTTTTTTGGATGGTTTGAACTTTTTGACCATTTATAGGAAGTCCTTGCAGGCTATAGTCAGAACTGGAAAAAGTAAAAAAAACAAAAATGAAAACAAAACAAAATGAGCCTCTGTCACACATGGGCATATTGTACAGAAAGTTTGGCTGATCATTTGGTGCTAAACATGGATTTTAAAAAGGGGAAAAGAGGAAACCAAACGTTCAGTTGACTCTTGGCTACGCCCGTCCTGCAAACAGCAACTGCCCAGTCATAGCTTAGCAACCGTAACTAGGGCACTGCAAGCCTGTCAAGCTTTGCATCTCTCCCCATGTTGAAATGGTGTGCATGGAGCTCTAAGACCAGTGCTATTTGGTGTTTCATGAGTCTAGATGCCGGCATCTTTTTTTTTTTGTAGTCTTTCAGAACCCTCAAACACAAGAGCAAATGAAACTTTGTCTTTATCTGCTCTAATATAAGCTTGCAACATTAGCATGTCCAGCTAATGCTAATGCTAGCCGGCTCTCTTCCTTGGGCGATCATGGTCCAACTGGTTTGGCTAGGTGACTGTCTTAAGATCTGCTGCACTAATCTTTTAGAATTAACGTAACATCATGCACCAAGCTGTTAAGTAATTCGACACATTCAATACACTTTGACAGAGTTCTTGTTTTAAAATGTGTCAGAAACATTCAGCTGGAAATGGACTTCTCGGCTGATCAGTTAATTTAAGCATTAGCATTACATGTCACATGTCAATCTGACTCAGCCCTGGTGGTGCCAGGAGTCAAACTCGACAAAAACACCACCTCGATAATGTAGCCTAGTCCCTGTTCTGGTCCCGATCTAGCCGTGTTCTCTGGGAGCTCTCGGTCTGGGAAGAGTCCGCTCAGCTAAAATGGCCATCCTCCTTCCTACATTCGTGGAAAACTTTAGCCGCATGGTGGGGGACATAAGGCACAGTACTGGTGGTTACTAAAAATGGCAATCAATGTCTGCGACAAATCCCTCCCTTACACGTAACCAATACACTTCCCTCTGGTTTGGTGTAGTGGCAGAGGTTGGGAAGTTAGTTACGTTCTTTTTTAGAGGGGTGAATCATCTGACAGTGGAGATAACAAACTCTTGTCAGACACCACTGATGAGCCCTTCAGTAAGGCACCAAACACTGGGCAGCTCTGCACAACTGTAAAAGTCTTTGCGGCTGGCTTGTGAATTTGATGTAGCGCGTTGCAGCAACCTGTCAAGGTAACCCCCTCTGGGTAAATTAAAGGTTAACAAATGCACAATGTGGCCTCTTCCACGAGCCAATTAAGGTACGGTTTAAAGAACTGCTGCCACTCACCGCCGCTGCTATTAATCTTCCATGCAGCTACTTGGTTGCATCAAACACTGAAGTCTATGCGTTTCAGTCCATGAGTGCTTGCGATCCTCTATAAAAGCGAACTAAACACATAAAAGTTCAGGCTTTGTACAGAAATCAAGGCCAGAATCAATAGATAAAATAGAGAAACACACCATAAAGGAGATGCTTTCTCGTTGAAAGAAAAACATGCCTCTGTGTTTGTGTCACTCTGAGTCACGTCCCCGCGGACCTTTTGGAGGAGCTCGCAGAAGTTTCTTTTCTTTCGGTGCGGAGAAAAATGTAGGAAGCAGAGAAAGAAAAAGGAGCGTGCAGGCCCCATCTTCACAGGCTCTGGTATTGAGTTATCCGCGAGGATAATGTCTGCGGGTCGATGTGACGCCTCAACAGTTTTACTCTCACAATACGCCTCCTGTCTTTTACCCTCATGTATGACTTGTCTCTTTCTTCAACCAAAGGACTTCTCACTCCCACACCGACCGACCCACAGGGGTGGTATTGAAGGAATTTAGGTTCTGTCTGGTCTCTTGTCTGTCTATTCATCTGCCTCAATTCACTCTCTGCTTCATCAGATAATTTAAAGTGTTTCATTCACTAATGTATCATAGTAATTTCGGATGGACCTGATATTCATCTTCATTGGAACTGCAGTCGTCATGTGTAATGGGTTTTACTTTGAGGTTAGAGTGATTATTGTAGAAGTGAAAAAGGTTGAAATCTCATTTTGGAAAAGAACCAAATTTAATTTACTTTATCAGCTTTAAATGTTAATTATGGGCTGAGTAAAATGTGAAATCTGTTGACCTTACAGGGCCCAGATACTGTACCGGCCTGCCTATCTTCAGTACAGCTCTTCTGTCCCACTGTGCCAACGTACGATGTAAGCCAGTGGTTCCCAAACAGTGTGCTGTGAGGCAAGTCCAGGGGCCTCATTTGGACTCATTTGCTTTTCTCTTTTCGTCCGTGATTATGCCTGATTAAGCCCTCATTTGTGCTGCATTGCATAAGGGGAAATCACTGATTGTAAGGCAAGTGCAAGTTAATTTCAGGTTAAGTTGAGATTTATAGATCACACGTGCTCGAGTTACAAATTTTCTCCTCAGAATCTGCTTAAACAAGATTTTATGCTCAGTATCTTTTATGAATCGAACTTAAGCACACTGTCAGAAATGATCTTAAAGGGATAGTTCACCCAATTATTATTATTATTTTTTTTTCCGTTTGAAAAAGTGGTCACCTTTCACTTGCACTTTCTGGGAGATTCTGCAACACTGTTTTCCTCTGCAGTTTTTTGTGGATTAAAAAACTCAAAACAACCTTGAATCGGCATGAGAATGAGTAGATAATGTCTGAATTTTCATCTTTTTTGGGTGAACTTTCCCTTTAAGACTAAGTTCAAGTACAAATTCAAGCACTTTTTTTTAAATAAAGCCCCAGATGTGTCTTGGATTTTGTGACAACCAAACATTATTCTTGCAAGATAAAATCAAACAAAAAGTTATAAATGAATTTTTAATGTACTCGTCACTTTGTAGACACTCATATCCCAACAAAAAGGCTAATTCATTTAGAAACCACCTGTCAAAGCAAAAGTTTTTGCTGTTTGTGTAGTTTTCAGATGGTGGGAATTGGTACAAGTGTGACACATCAAAGGCCCTGATTGATTAACACCTATTTTTTCCCCACCCACACTCTGGAATTTTTTTTTTTTATTGTTGCTGCTGTCTGTACCAGCTCTGTGCGTCTCACTCCCCAGACTGTATTTAAACTTCAAGTCTATTTAAAAGGCATTTAACTCAGATTTTATCCACATTTTGTAACCTAGAAGGAGCTGTTTGCCCCACAGCCAGAGATCAGCTCACTCCGCTCCAGTTAAAACCCACAGATTTCTCCCTTCACTTCACCCAGCAGCTGGTCGGCCAGACGTGACAACTTCTTGGACTTTTTCTGCAGCGTTTTTGTGGGCATCATTTATTGCCAAGAGACAGCTTTACTGTTTTACTCTTTTTTTTCTTTTCTTTATCTCTTCTGCTCCTCCACACCCGCTGTGTGCGCACGCACACACACACACATGCACACACTGCAGTGCTCATGCATCGTGTAGATGGAAAACAGATCAGGGATATTCCCACATATCAAAGGAAAACTGCAGATTTTACAGAAAGTTTGGCTGCTCATTTGCTGCTAAACATGGACTTTAATAATCTGCTTGTACAGATGACCTGTGTAAGAATTTTCCTGTTGCTGTCTGGAACTGAAGTCCCCTTCACATAGTGCAGTAATCTTTGCTCAAAGGTCCACTTACTACCGTAGCTTGAGGAGCTTTCTTTCTCAGTGAATGGAATTCACTCAGGTGTCGTCACATAAACTTAAGTGTGGAACATTGGTCACATAGCAACAACTACTGGTTGTAATGAGGGGGTGGGGAGTGTCTTGGGGAGCATCTAGGTTCAGAGGTGGTCCCTTGTATTCAATTATAATTGGATGAGAACACTCGCTACACCATTGCTTACAGACCAGCAGGTTGGTGTTAGTAAATCGAACTCCAGCACCAGCAAACCAACCAACCAACACACAAAACCTGCAGCTAACGCTAAGCACAATGGAGCACTCCACTTTTCTTTCCCCCTCAGGCCCCGTTCAGGCCGACTGCATTGCAGTTGCATTGCAGTGAACTAGCGCAGTGGCAGTTCCCCCTTTTTAGAATCGGTTTTAAATTGAATCATGACACCCTGTGATTCCAAAGATTCCCACACCAATCCGCTCGCTCTTTGGCAAATAACCTTTGACCCCTTCCCAGTCTGCCCTGTGACAGGCAGCTGATGTTGTCTGTTTCCCGTATTGATTCAGTCTCTTGTCCAGGATCCTTGCTGTTTCCCTGATGTAGTGTTCCCCAAAGCTGTCACATGTGATGTATTACACCACTTTAGTTTAATATGGGGGTCTGTTCTTTAGGTCGTACCAACAGAGATCTTAAAAGGTAAGTCTGGTGATATTCTGTATTTCTTTTACTGCCAACAAATCCTATGGAAAGAACAAAACCAACCAACCAACTATTGTCTGTGTATCCACCGCTGTCTCTTTATGATCATTACGATAAACATGGGTAGTGTAGTTTATTTGGAGCCACATGTACCATCCTGCTTCTGTAAATACACACTAGACAACACATCCTCATACCTAAACGACAGAATAGATTGATTGCCAATTAGGGTTAGGGTTGATGGTCGATGCCATCATCCATCATGATGGTTGACAGTCATCAACCATTGTGTCCTCTACCATCGTGATTTAAAAGCTGTCTGTGTTTGAGGAAGTGTGTCCCCTCAGAATTTGCCTAAGCTCTGTTTTTGGCGTGTGAGAGACAAAAAGTTTTACTAAATTATTTACTGAAACAAGTTATGGACATGTGGTCTGGAGACAAAGACATTTTTAGACCCAGCAGTGATGTCATTGTCCATTGCGTTGTTTCACTGTGGACATCGTCGTATGCCAGTTCTGTAGACATCGCCCAACCCTCCTGACAATGACTCACTAAACGACATATATGACCGAGAGCACCAGCCACAAGCGTATCAGACCCTAATTTTACGTAATTCATGTCACGCTAAACATGTTAACATCGTTAAACAATCGCAACTTGGTTTGGTTTAGGCAGCAAAAGTACTTTGTTTGGTTTAGGCATGAAGAGCACTTGGTTACGATTAAGAAGAGGTCATGGTTAGGGTTGAAATAATTACGTTACGTATGTAATGTATGCTGTATAAGTCACGTGACTATAAATACATAGATAACTTGGCGAAACGGTCTCAGTTTGGTTAAGTTTAGGCAACACAATTAAATCATTACTCATTGTTATTTACGTTGTTATTAACATTAATTCGATAATTGACACAACTCTCATGGATGATATTGTGTGTCATGTCTACGTGTTGAGTCTGGCACTTTTTATGACTTTAGGACATTGGTTGTCGTGATAATTTCGTCATGGATAACATTGTGAAACAGCGACAGTTTGGTTCGGTTTGGACATCAAAACTACTTGGTTAGGTTTAGGAAAAGATTGTGGTTTGAGTTAAAATAAGTGCATCAGTTATGCCATGTGATCATGCCACAAATCTAACTTAACTTGCTTAAGTTAAGTTACATTTCGTAAGATATCTTGCATCAGTGTTAGTCAATGTTAACTTTTGGTTTTACACGGGACACGAACTTTTGTCTCCTGGGTGAAAGTACTGTTTGTTTGACCCATTGATCCACCCCGTGTCCTCCATATGTAGTTTGTCACTCTTTATACCACTCATGATATAGATATGCTAGTGGAGGTCACTGCATAACAATAAATGAAATATCGGTTGGAATAAGCTACTTGCACAAACTATAGAAATGGTTTTCTGGTGAGGACGAGATGCACTAGTGGACCACATTTGCAGCTGGAAATAGTCCCAAACAAATGCACTCCTCTCTCCTTTTTGAGTAACATTTGCTAAAAAGCTGTTTTTGGAAATAACCTGGCTTCCTTTTTAAAAAATTAAACTTCATATTTAAAGCTTATTTGTGGCCAGTTTTTAAAGATTTATGTCTTCAGAAAGGAGAATGGTCTAGGGCTGAGTCTGACAGGGCACGGAAGTCAGAAAGTGTGAGCCTAAATGTCAACGCATAATCAAGCCTGGTAGGTGAGTGTAGGTGTGCAGGCACAAAGTGAACACCTACCTATTGCTGTCAGCTCACTCTGCCTGGTAACATGTAAAAGCCTCCTGTTTATGCAGTATTCTGCCTGCCTCCAGATGCAGATACAAAGGTTTGTTCCGTGTGTTGATATACAAGCTTGTTTGAAAGTAAATCTGTAAATCTGCTCTTGTCCTCCTCACACAGCGTCTGGTGTTGTACAGTGGCCCCCGACAACCAGAGCCACATATTTCTAGGAAAATTTCACATGATTGATTATTTTTGTTGGCGAAAAAAATAGAGTTTTGGAGGTATTTTTCTTGTAGTTTTCCAGTTCTTGACAGGTGAATGAAAAAGTCAGTATCTGACTGCCTTCCAGGCCTACAGGGGATAGTTATGGGATGCCAGAATTCAGCATTTAGCCTTCTGCCAGCATTGTGGGCTGGCCTGAATGAAGTATCAGTGACAGGAGCTGCCCACTCTACAACCTCAATAATGTAACCGCTCTCACCCACCCTTCTTTCTTATGACAGCCTGTCTGGGCTTTGTTATTGGATCTAAGTGCCATATAATCACCCTTCACTTTGAAATCAGTTTTATGCTCAATTTCTTTATCACACCTCACCTCTGTCCTCTGGACGTGCAAGGACACCCAGAGGAGGGCTTTTTTTTTTT
>JAJHUR010082421.1:0-15414 GCA_027495735.1 Lutjanus campechanus
CACACACACACATACACACGACCACCACCCCCTCCAATCTCCAATTATTAATTAGTGAAAGTGAAATCTATGAATTACTTGCTCCATTATGTACTTTAGCGGCTTCAATTTGCATTGTGGCCTGTTTCCCCCTGGCCAGCAGATTAAAGTGGCTATTTGAAATCAATTTCTCTAATAACAGATCTTAACGAGCTCATCAATTAAGGCTTCGTTAATGGCTTGTTACCGTCCGGCGTGTGTGTGTGTGTGTGTAAATATGTGTGTGTGTGTGTGTGTGTGTGTGTGGCCCTGTCTGCATGTGTTCCTCCTCCTGATGAACACACACCTCGTACATATATGTGCAGATTGGTCCGGGTGGGCCGGGGCTGCCGGGTATCGATAGGAGGAGGCGGCGTGGGGGTAAGGCTTAACTTTTTTGTCTAACCTAACTGGAACCTTAAAGAAATATTGGACACACACACACACACACACATGTGCGTGTGTTTGGAGTTGGGGGTGGGGGCGTGTCCCGGCCTTCAGGAACCTATTTGAAAGAGTCTTTATGCAAATGAGAGTGATAATGGCTTCCAGCGTTGAGGTTGTGATTTCCATAAGTTAGGCTGCTCACTGGGGCATTTCCCAGGCTGGAAAGACCATTAGCACGCCTCACACACACACACACACACATGCACACAAACAGTTATGAGCCTGCGACCTCCTCTCTGACCCTTCTTCTCTTTGACACACACACAGTCACGCCCCCCCTCTGAAATGTAAGTGTTATATATGCATGAGTTAGCTTAACTCCTCGGAGCGCGGCTGTAATAAGCACTTCATTTATTTAACCTCTGCCGCCGCACTTTCTTTAAACACTGATGAAGGAGGCTACAACATGCATCCACTCCAGATGCAAACCGAGGACCGACGGCTCACTGTTACACCAGATTAAATTAGATCAACAACACCACCTGAGGGCTTCGGGCCCGCCTTAAGAGGGACGATCTTTAGAAGTGGGGTTGTATGATCCATATTCTATCATAATATTACCCACAGCAGATGGAGTTTGACACACCCCCAGTCTGAAGAAGCAGTTGGAGCACTGGTGAAGGAAGCTAGGCAATGTACTGCTGTGGACAGCAGTGCTGACTGGTCTGGTTTAGTTTTTTAGTCCACAAAACACTGCTGGAGTTTCACAAGAAAACAGTGTTGCAGAATCTCAATGGAAGTGAACGGTGACCAGTTTTTAAATGTAAAGAACAACCAAAAAAGTCAAATAATAATAATAAAGCATACTTTATTAATCCCCAGGAAAAATTACATTTTTCACTCAATTTTTTATACACACACACAGGCCCGAAATACAGATTTGCACAAGCAGACATGCATCAGAGATGTGTCAGAGTGAGGGGGCTGCACACATACATTTATATACATACAGTCAAGCACCCTGAGTAATTAGGGGTTCGGTGCCTTGCTCAAGGGTACTTTGGCAGTGCCCAGGAGGTGAACTGGCACCTCTCCAGCTATCAGTCCACACTCCGTACTTTGATCCGGTAAACTGGCGACTCTCTGGTCCCCAAACCAAGTCCTTATGAACTGAGCTACTGCCGCCCTAAAAATGCCTCCATACTGCTCATCTGGTCCAAGTCTCCTCAAGTCTCAACATGCCAAGTTAACATGAAAGATGTCATTTACATCATGTATTTAGCCTAAAGGGTGTGTGCCGTGTGACGGCGTGCGTGCACAAGTGTACAGCATGTCGGTAGTTCAGGAGACTTGGATTACACCAAACGAGCAGTATGGAGGCATTTTATGTTTTTTTTTCTTTCCGTTTTTTCACCATTCACTTCAATTGTTGATCTGTGATTCTGCAACTCGTGTTTTCCAGTGAAACTCCAGCAGAGTTCTGTGGACCAAAAAACTAAACCAGACCTTCAGTCGGCATGAGGGTGAGCAGATAATGACTGAATTTTCATTTTTGGGTGAACGACTCCTTTAACACTAGAATTACCAAGGCAGTCAGTTTGACCATTTTCAAATTAATATGTGCAATTAATACTTTGTTGAATTAGAAAATACAACGCTGCCAGTGTGTGACTTTTCCTGAAATTCTATTGTATTTTCATTTAAAATGTTTTTTACAGAAATTGCCACTGTTACATTATCTCTTTTTTGTGCAGCTGGAGATGCATTCATCTCTGTTAATGCAACCTCACAGGTGGTCCTGAATTCCATTAATTTGCCTACATTCAAATACACATAATTATAATATAATAATAATGTTCAAATCAGTGAATTTGAGGAACATACAGTAGGGGAGACGAGGGACCTTTGTAACACTTTTTTTTCTCAACACCTATAACTTGATTTTTCTGTTTAAGCTCTCAAAGTGATGCAAAGTAACTTCAGTTACAACAAACCGAAAATGTTTTCAACTTTTTCTGGTTTCATTTTTTATTCATTTAAAGTTTTTTTCTCTCGTATTCTATGATTATTTTTTGTGATGTTCAAGAAGAAATATCTCGCTCGCTCTCCGTTCTCGCGCTTGTTGAGTCATATTTGAGACCTAATTTTATATACTTAACGATATTTTTAATCATTGAAATTTGTCTGGGTGTTTAATAACATATTTCTGTGCTGTGACAAACTCACAACACACATTTATTGTTGCTTTACACAATCTTTAATCACTTTGTTTTGCCAGTGTGTGAACAGATTGAGACGTTGGCTTTATTAAAGACATGAAACTTTCCCCGTTTCTCCCCAAGAATTGGGACACATCATGTCTTATCACAAACAACTTTAAAAATGAATACCAGCAGTCTAATTATCTTTTTGGTGAAAATGTATCTTTAAGGATCTGAATTTTTTTTTCCAGCGCTGACATAAGAAGGAAACAAACGTTAATCTGAGTAAATGCATCTGTAAATGCAATCTGAACATGACAAAAGAAGTATTGCGCGTTCTGATCGGGGTCAAGGTTCTCGACTCTGTCAGATAGAAAAACAACCGTTCAGGATGTAAGTGAAGCGTAGCAGAAATAAAATACTGTAAACTGCAGCTCATTAATGCACATTTAGTGGTCATATCATGTGATTTTCCAGCAGTAAGAGCAGGAGACTCTCGGCCATGTCTCTGCTCTCATCAGTTGCCTGTTTATCAGCAAACTTGCACTTTAATGATTGATACTGGGAGAACTAATTATGACACCTCAGTTCACTCATTAAGCTACACAGCTACAAATGATTAATTGATTTATCACATTTTCCCAAGGCTCCATTTATAATCTCATGCTGAAATGAGTTTGGAGAAGCAGGGGGAGGAAAGAGGGAGACGATACGGGGGGGAGGGAGAAGGAGAGGGTGGGAGAAACGACGGTGGGGGAGAGAGGAGGAAGGGTGAAAGCAGGGGATGATGGAGGGAGGGAAGGTTAAAAGGTGGTGGTGGGATTTTAAGGGTGGAGTGGAGGTTAAGGAATATTAATATACTCCAACTGCTGCTATTAAACTATATTAATGCACTGCGGGCTCAGAGATAAGTGCTCCAATTATTACAGTGGTGAGGAGGAAAATCAAAAACAAGCAGACTGACATGATGAGGTGGTTTGATGAAAGATCCACAAGAGACACGCCAGGATAACTTTTAAGATTTTATTTTTTTTTATGTAAATTTATGGGAAAAGATCAAAGGACTTTAAAAGAAATAATGCCGACTATACTGTATGTCTTATATTTTATTCAAAATTCAGTTAAAGCATACACTGATATTGTTGAATATAGCAATAGAAGTAGAAGTGCTTTCATGAGAAAGAAAATACAATTTTTATTTTCTCAGGTTTCATGGCCCATGAATATTGAACATCTTAGAAGCCAGCATTCAATCCAGGAGGGCAAATGGAAATCATGAAACTCGGAGTTATGAGGATCAGCTGAGTGTACAATATAAACAGCAGGATGTTTAGACTTCAATTCTTCCGACAGTTTTCCACTTTCTGAACATAATAGGTGGCTTTCATTTGTTTCAGTTTCTTACAGCCTGAATTGACTTCCGGCCTCCGAGTCCGGGTTTAAACGAGGCCATCGAGATCAACAATATTATACAGATACATAAAGATTCTTTTAAAAAGTTAAAAAGAAAAACTTTTAGTTTGATGTCCCCAGTTAATTAATGTTGCATTCATGTGGTTTCACTCAAGCCAAGTCAGAACCAAATCTAAGCAGAGGTTATTTTAGGGCATTTTTCATATAAAGCAGATCTACAACAGCATTATTTACAGAGACACAACAATTCCCACCACAAGCAAGCACTTGGTGACACTGATGAGGAAAAACTTCCTTTTGGAGGGCTGAAACCTTGAGCAGAACCAAGGTCAAGGTGGGGACCATCGACTGGGAAAACTGTCACACAGACAGTAGACGGCAAACCGAATATCATTTTTTGTGAACGAGAGCTGGATGGATTTGCATCCTCCATGACCGAATTTATAACCAGATGTTATGTAGAAAACTACAAACACTACAAAAATACCACCACTAATTAGAATAATTACATAAAATAATAACACAAAATAATTTTATACATTTTATTGTATTATATTCTTCTTAAACAACATCGCCATATCATAATGTGTGTTTCTCTCTTTTTTTAAATCCTGTATTAACTTTTCAAAGCATGATTTATATGAAAGCCAAAAAAATCATTTGTAAAAATGAACTGTAAACTCGGTTATTGTGGCAATGAACCAGTTTACCACTGGAATTAAAGTTCCAGTGAGAACAATTTAGGGGGATCTATTAGTAGAATATGGCAGAAATAGAATATAATATTCATAAGTATGTTTCATTAGTGTATAATCACCTGAAAATAATAATCATGAACCATGTTTCTACAGTCGCTCACTGGATAAATCAAACATGACTCTAGAGATGACCTGTCACTTGGAAGGGAAGGGTGAGGTGAGCGTTATTCAGTCGGTTGCAATCTGCAACTTCACCACTAGATGTCACTGAATCCTACATACTGATCTTCTAGCCTTCAGTGTAAAACTTAAGTATTTGGCTTCACAGGTTGATGAGGGTCGTCTCAATGCATGTGATGTTTTAGACTCAGGAGATCTTTGTAGATCTTTGTTGGTTGAGGCCATCAGAGGATCTGCAGGAGGAAGGTAGTCCAACAAAAGGAGAGGAGGAGGTCTGACTATCATGAGGAGAGGAAGAGGCCAGTCCATTAAGAGGAGAAGAGGACGCCAAGTTGAAAGGAGACGAGGAGGCCGTCCAATCGAAAGAAGATGAGGAGGCCAGTCTCTCAGAAGGGCAGGAGGAGGCCGGTCTATCAAGAAGAGAGGAGGAGGCCGGTCTATCAGGAGGAGAGGAGGAGGCTGTGCTATCAAAAGGAGAGGAGGAGGTCTATCAGGAGGAGGTGTAATGAGATGCTGAGGCTGGGCTGCCTAACAATAGCTGCTGTGTCGCTGCTTAGCCTGCTGCTCTCCACCTATTTGTCATAATCACAGCCAGTTTTCTCATTAGTGGAAACCATTAGTCCTTAAAGCTTTATCTGCCTCTTATCAGGCCCAACACCACCACATCACCAGGCTCTGCGCTAACACACACACACACACTCTCTCTCTCACACACACACACACACAACACACAACACACACACACACACACATCATAATATCTAAAAACAATCAGCATATGCAGTGCAGCTCCAGAAACGACACACATCGTGCCACAGCGCCGCTGGCCCACAATGCCTCACTCAGGTATCTCATAAAGAAGTCACTGACCCCACACATCTAACTGAGCAACTCCGGCAGTGCCAGCACCAGTTACAGAGCACACCCATCCTAATCTGGCTCCATTAGCGGCGTCTGTCCCTCCCCACTTGCTGGGCTTTGTTCAGCTGTCAGGATGACCAATGACGTCGCACCGCTGCCTGATTCATGGCAGCGACCCTGAGATCACATCTGATGGGAGCGTCAGGCCAAACGACCAAACGCACCCCCAGCAACCCATTATAGTCTATTTATCTAGCTGGACATCTAATGGGAGCGCTTCTTTTCCACTCCGACACTGTGATGCTATCACTGAAGGTTTGGTTAAGACTTGGACTGCTGGGCTGGGGCTATCGGGAGCGGTGCAGGTTAATAACTGGAATAGCTGTTAACTTCTGAAACCTATAAAAAGGAATTAGAGTTGACCGAGGCCTGTGGGAGCTCCTCTGTTTTTAAAACAACACAATGTTGTCGAAGAAAGTTTGTGCAACAGTAAATGTGTGTTCTGAGTTTGTCACTCCACAGAAACATGTATTTTTAACCACCCAGCCAAATTTGAATGATTAAAAAAGATTAGGGCTGACAAATTAATCAAAACTTTATCGAAATCACAGTATGGTCTCCTGCAATTTTCAACTCGCAGGATGTGTAATATTTGTTAAAGCCAAAATGTGCGTGCAAATCATATTGCAATTGAAATATTAGTCAAAATAATTGCAATTTGATATTTCTTCAAAATCGTTCGATGTATATAAAATTAGGCTACAAAATTATGGAAAATTAGCAGTTTTCCTCTGAAACATGAGCAGCTTTACTTGACACGTCCAGACATGTTTGAGTCAACAGAGCCAGAGGACAGTGACAGGAGGGTATTTTTTTCTTCTGTGTCAGGTTGTTGGAACTGAAGTGAGCTGGTATGTTTGTAAGTGACCGTCAGAGAGCGTTAGGGGAGGGGGCAGCAGTGTACTTCTTGTGTTGCCTCGTGGGTCATATATAGTGTTGGGGGACCGCGGCTCCGGCACGTCATGTTTTGAGCCATGTTTCAGGTCCACCCAAAAAAATCCTGAACACAGAAAAACAGTTTAACAGTCTAACTCCGTCAATCATCCTCTGAAATCGATCATCTATGACAGGCTTGGTTTAAATAAATCTACATGGGCTGGATGTTAGCAGTTGTTTCATAGGTTAAAACAATTCAATACAGCTCAAGGCTGTAACGCTTCACAAAGATGCATGTTAAATTATATCTGTAATTCCAAACACAAGGCCACTGACATAAAATTAAGTGTCATCAAGTCCATCAAGGCTGTTGTGCTCATTACACAGTGAGAAGCAACACTGTTGACTGGTCAGAATTTGGCCTGAGGCTGATTTCAAAGGAAAAGTTGATGCCTAAATCAAATTAGCCTTTGTCAGCCTAACCTGGGTTAGTGTCAAGCTTGAAGGATATTTCCTTTATTTACAAATTCATCAAAAAAACAACAACAAAAAAAAAAACAGGTGCAAACTCATAAAAAAAAGATGTCTGATATGTGAACACTAACTTTAAAATGTGGAATGTGCCAAAGTTTCCTGCTTTCTGGTGACTTTTAAAGAATGAAAATATTATAAGGAAACATTTTTTGCAAAGATGCCTGCAGATGACCTGTAACTGACACTTATTAGCCGGGAAACTCAATGATACCGCAGCCTCACCTTGTCCAATTTCACATTTGATTACAATAACACAGAAAATGAATATTTTACAAATTGTTTTTCTAACGGTCTGTTAGTCAGTTCGCTATTTTAAAAAAAATGTGTCCCCTTTTCCTTTGAAAACACTCCATAAGAAACAAGAATCCTTCTTTCCAGGACAGCTTGGGCATTTCTTTCTCTTAGTGCTCTGCATTTCTCTCTTTGTCTCTCACTCACTGAATAATATAACTAAGCTCTCTTCAGGGTCGTGTGCAGCTGTACACTACCAGAAACAGGTTGTGATGATGAAAAAGGAAAAAGATGTGAAATTTTGTCAGAAATTGGAAGAACTGGGACCCTGGGGAAAATAATATGATGATTTACAGTAAATTTTAGCATGAGGATACAGGGAAAAAGTCACCCTAATACTATCTTGGCACAAAGAAAACAGAACCATCAGGGGCACTTTGTCCGAGCAGCTCAACTTATGTTGTTATCATCTGCAAAATGGTAACGTCAATAACATTATACAAGTGAAATAACAAGTTCGCTGGCACGACTCCCTGGAAGTAACGTTAACGCTCCAAGCTCGCCAGTTAAGGTTCATAACTCTCCTGCAAAAGATTATGATGTTTAAGACCTGCGGGCAGTCAAAAACTGACCTCCCACAGACAATTTTGGACTAAATAGATTTTTGCCAAAAGGTGACAAGTTTGCATTGTGTTCCCAGTTTTCAGATGTGAAAGGAGGGAAACACACAGACTAAATACACACTAATCAGGGACAGGAAGCAAAGCAACAGAAAGAAAAGGAAAGAACTTTAAAATAAAATAACACCGATTGCATAGTAATGGGCAAACACAATCCAATAAACACAAATGTGCACAAATGGCTACATAACACACTATGCTGGCATTTCTCAAACTGAAGGTTGGAACCCAAAATGGGTCACAGACCACTTTTTTTTATTGGGTCACTGATTAGAAGAGAAAATTCATATACATTTCTTAAAATAGTGACATGGGCCTTTAGTTACATAAACTGCAAATAGCAGCAAATCTTTATTTACTCTTTGTCTTCTTCTTCTCCTCATTGTCCGCTTGTTTTTTTTTAATCTCCTCATCTTCATGGGTTTCTGCTCTTCAGTCTCTTCCTCCTGTTCTCCCTCCTCGTCCATCTCATCTCAGCGCTTGTCCTCCTCGCCGTCCTCAAGATTGTCTTTTAACTTCCTCCATCTCCTCTCGGCGTTTTCCTCCCATTTCGCTGTGCCTTTATTTTGTCTTTTTCCTCCTCCTCGCTAATCCTCATCTTCCTCATCTTCTTTCATCTTCCTCTCTATCCTTCCCTCCCTCCCTCCTCCTCCTCCTTTCCTCTATCTTCCTCCTCTCTCCATGTCATTAAGCCCTCAGCCCGCCCGTGCACTAAAACATGTAAAAGAGCTTCCGTTTTGGGAGAGATTTGTTTGTGGCATTAATAGTCTTTAGTTTTCCACTTGGTTTCCCAGCAGCCAGAGACATTAGAAAGAGAAGTGAGGTGCAACACATCTCCCCTCTCATCCTCTCATCCTCTCATCCCTGCCTCATCTGTCAAACACAGAGACGCAGGGAGGGCGAGAACGGGAGAAAGATAGTAAGTGAAAGGCAGACATAAAGAAGAGAAACATTAAAGTAGAGAAAGAAGAGAATTTTAGCACCTTTTTAGGGAGACAGCGCTCCATTTGAGAGAGACGCTTGATAACTGTTGATTCCTAAAGTATCTTCATCAAGTAAATGTCTCATCTATTTGTGGAAGAGTTCACTGCCTTGTTAGATTGACCAAAGTCTTTTAGAATATTTTTCAATTTCTATTAAGTGCAGGGAAAATTAGTTTAAATATAATTGGTTATAATTCATATCAAACCACCCAATTTATTTGATTAATTTCTCTGTTTTTACACTGACTGATTGATTTTTCCTTCCACCCATTATGAGAGCAGAGTCCAAAACTAAGGCAAAGACACAGGAACACTAATTAGGGACACGTAAAACTAGTCAGTAATCAAAATAGGCGGGACAAAAAAAACAAAGACAGGCTGCAAAGCAACAGAAAGAAGAATTAAGAACTTTAAAATTAAACAGGAATCGACTAAACTAAAACCCAAACCCATGACATTTTCTAACTTTATGAAACTGACAATTCCATAATAACACGTGAATTTCTTCATGGAGAGACCAAAAAATTGTGGCAAACACAAGACTAAGGATGGAGTTCTGACTTTTCAGTTTGATCTGAACTAAAGTTACATGTGTGAAAGCTCACATGGACCAAGTTCTGGATCAAACAGACGAACCTCGGTCTTCAGTTCCTTAGGGTGCTTTTACACCCAGAAGTCTGGACCAACCCTAACCCCTAACCCAAAAGGACTAAGGAACTTTACATGTCATACTTACTGTACATAGGCTGTGTGTCCCTGTATTTGATCTGGACCAAGACCAGCTGTTTTTGTTGGACCAAAGTCTGGCTTTTTGGTCCAGTCTGTGGTCCAGGAGAGGTTTCACACCTGTAATTTTGGTCAAGATCAAACCTAAAAGTCTGAAAGTCCAGACCAAACGAGATAGATGTGAAAACACTCCTACTCTTTAAGAAAAGACTAAAGACTGAACTCTTTTTTCTGCACTTGCTAGACTGCAAAAATATGAAATAATAAATAAAATACATTAATGAATGTTGTTGTTCCAGGCCCGAACACACGGTTGGTTTGCATCGTCACAGTGAATGCCAATCACAAGATCTCAGATGTCATAAAATGGAGACGACCTATGCAAGATTACTGCTATTGCTAATATTTTGAAGACGCTGTCAATGACGACCCTCTCACCTGCCTTCCTGCAGCTTCCTTTATGGCCCTGCAGCTCACAGGCGGCGCTGAGAGGCCTTTGCTGCTGCTCTCACTGACTGTCACTCGTGTTCATCTATGAGTTGAGAAACAAACCAGTTGTTGATCAGGCTGTTCTCTTCTGATTTCCACAATCCTTTTGAAAAAGTGTAGACCAGCTACTTAACTAGTGAGAGGCGTTATTGTTATTAATGTCACATGGCGGTCCACTTCCGTGTTTTGGTCCAGTTGCTTTCACACCCAATGCAGATTGTGTGTGAGCATAAACAAACCGTGCTCCAGTCCACCTTTTAAAACAGACTCAGGTACCAATTAACAAACTCTGCCCCCGCACACTGTGTTTACACTTATCAAACGAACTGGACCTTGGGGCCAAGTGTGCTGGGATCCGAACCCGGATCCTGAGTTCGAATGTCCCCGAAAAGCGTCTGCTTATACTTGATCATAACCAGGAATACTAGTGTGCATGTAAAACACACTCCATGGTGTTTTAGGCCTTGAGGACTTAATGATCATTTTATGGGACTTCAATCTTATAAAGATTTACTCAGAAGCTTCCCTGAAAAAAAAAGGTATTCTGGTTTAAGCTGAAAGGAAAATAGAGCCAAAATTATTTGAGACACCCATACTTGACAGAGTTTGTGTTCTTTCATTTAATTAATGCCAATTACTTTCTTGGCTATTGCAAAAATTACATCAGTTTTTCATTTCCCATTCAAGTTAGTGACCTCAGTGTTTGTCATTTTCCTCTGATATTTCTGCTCAGGAAATAAACTATTAAAGCTTTTATGCGGCTTTTCTCCAGCTTTTTCTGTCTCTGGTCCTCCTTGTCCTCCTCTCATCTCTCCGTCCTCTCGTCCTCCGCTCGCCGCTCTCCGTGTCATCAGTCGGTTATGTCACCTGCAGCCGACCTGTCTGTCTGTAATTAATACAACCAGAGTGTGAACATTTTCAGGCTAGCTCCTCTCCTTCTTTCTTCTCCTCCGCACCCCCCTCCTCTTCCTCCTCCGTCGCCCCCTCAGTTAATCACAGTTGTTCCCGGCAAAAGGAGCCGTTAACGGCTTGGTGCACCAGGAATGGTCCTGGCGCTCCCCGCCGCTAATCGGACCGTTACGACTGAGAAGCTTTGCATTATGCAAATCACTGGCCGGGAACAGGTGACATTTGTAGGGGAGCGGGGCGACAGGGCGATGGAGTCTGGCTGATTTAGACATTAGTCCCTGTCACAACGCAACACACACACACACACACACACACTGCTCATCTGCATATGCACACAGCACACACTCACTGTATATACAAGCAGAAAGAGTTGAAGTAACAAATGACATATAATCTTCTTTTGGTTCTGAAATTGAGGAGCTCATTTGAAGCAGCGCTCCTTCTGAAGTCACTGTTTGACTTTAAGTGATAATACACAAACTCTTTGTTTGGAAAACGTCCTCACAGTCTCATTTTCTTCATCTTGCTTAGCACTGCCCAACATGTTTGTGGTGATTATCACTGATAAGCATCCAGAGCCTCCTTTCCCAAAAGCATCTGGAGGCTATGATGATCATAAAATCAATTTTATGAACATTCTTCAGCTCAAAGAGATTATTTGAAGCGTGGTTGCCCGAGTTATTTACCTACAGTAGATGATGGTCGACACCCCCCCAGTTTGGAGAAGCAGCAGGAGTTCCAGTGTAGGAAGCTGAGCACTGTACTGCTGTGAACAGAGTCAGCAGCAAGATGGATTTTAAACACATCAGAAAATCAATATTAATATAAGTGTTTCTGCAGCAGAACCTACCAGAACTACTTTAGAATATAGTGGCACTACTCATTCTTAAATTAAACTGCTCAAATGTTTTTGCCGAGAAAGGTGACATGTTGGTGAACCAGTCCCCTGTAGGGAGGATCTGGGGGTCGTCCTCCCCCAGAAGAAATATTTTGTGATGTTAACTTAAACAATGCATTCTTGTGCATCTTCTGTTCATGTTTTCTGCAGACATAACTTTTACTTTTACCTTAGTACTTAAGTTAAAAGTACTAAGTAGGGTGTTATAGTAAAAGTAAAGTTACTTTACTTTGTATTTTTACTTTAGGACTTTATGTAGGACTTTAAATGCAGGATTTTTTACTTGTAATTAAGTTTTTTTTATTGTAGTATTAATGCTTTTACATAAGTTAAGGATCTGAGTACTTTTTCCATCATGGCAGGTCACAGAATCTGACGGGTCACAATCATTAGTTTGTTTTTATTTCCCTCGTAACTGAGGACAGTGATGGATGTTAAAATCAGATAACTATACGGATGCATTGGGAGTTAGCCTGAGCTCAGCAAAATGAACTGTAATGTTAATGTTCTAGGCTAATACACATTTCACTGAAGCTAACTTTAGCCGACATGCTAACAAGCTGGCTCACTTTCTATTATAAACAGGTTGGGAAAGATTTCAACTTTGATTTGGCAGGTTAACGTTACTTTAGCAACTAGTTTGCTAACGTTAAGTTAGTTAAACAACATATTATTGTACATAGTCGGCAGCTATGAGACATAACTCTGTTCTATGACTCGTTCATGTACACATCAGTGTCTAAGAAGGAAAAGAAGATGATGCAGTTATCTTGATTATGATTGGCCAAAAGATTTGTGACTTGTGTGTTTTATTGTGAAGACGATCGCGACATGACAACAGCTTTCTGAAGTGGTCTCTGGTCTCTGGGGGCCATATTCCATATCTTAACATCTATTTTGCTTCTTTATTTCAGAATATTGACAGAGAACCTCCTTCACAGGATGATGGTTCAGCTGCATACAGTCCTGCGCGGTGCGATCTTCAACACTACACGGCTTGTGTGTGTGCGTGTGTGTGTGCGTGTGAGTGTGTGTGAGTATGACGTGTTTAAGTTGGAGCATCCTTGAACAAGTCAACATCTAATTCTCTGTCAGTCTGTTCAGTGTCTCTGTCACTCTACCTCACACACACACACACACACACACTCTGTCTGCTTCACTCGGTCTGTCACACACACACAAAGTGACACACACACCCCGTAACATTTACAAATTCTGCCAACTTAACACACACACACACACACACACACACACGTGCTGATATCTGCATTCATCAGGCGTAGGCAGTAATAAGAGGCCATTATGGATGCTAACCAGATCTTTTAACCAATGACTAACTGACATTCCCTCATATACAACCAATGAGCTGTGAGAGATCTGGCTGGGCCTGAAGGAACACACACACACACACACACACACACACACACACACAGTGCAATAATACATGCATACCAATCTAGAGTGTGTCTGCCTGAATGCTCCTCAACTGAACACATAACCACATAATCACTTTATCAGAGGGAGGAGAATAAAAGCCAGTGAATATGAAGAAGAGGAGGAGTAGGAGGAGGAGGAGGAGGAGGGAGGGAGAGAGGGCGAGGGAGGAGGAAGGAGCAAATTAAGAAGTAAGGAAGGGAAGAATCAGAGAGGGAGGAAGGAATAAATGGCAGAGAGGGCTGCTGGGAGAACAGGTCTGTACTGGTTCATGAACACTCACCGTGTTGTTTATAAAGGATGGGGTATTTTCAGTAGAATTAGACAGAGTAGAATTAATTAGAATTAGAATTAAAGGATAAAACTAGGATTATTGTATTTCTTCACATTCTGTACTCAAGCAGAACTACAGATACTTGTGTAAAGAAATACTCTGAAATGTACTCCAAGGGTAAGAGTAAAAAGTCGTCCTCTGAAGGACATTTCTACCAGCTGTTTCAGAGTAAAGATAACTGAACCTCAGTTTTTTCCCACTGTCGACTCTCCTTCTGTGTCTGTTTCGTCTTTTTACGTCTTTTATGTGTTGTTGTGTCGTGTTTGTCTTTTACGTCATTTTTGTCTTTTATCTTGTTTTTGTCTTTTCACTGTATGTCAACTGAACCCGACCTTTGAGTCTTTTTTCTTTAATTTTATTACGTCTTTTACACTTCTTCTTACATGTTATGTTGTTTTTGTCTCGTTATGTCAGCAATGAGTTACACTGTGTTTAGTGACGCCTAGTGGTGAGTAGTTGAGAAGCAGTTTAAACGAGACTCGGCAGTAAAGACATGAATAGTTACATCCACCCTTTTGATTTCCACCTTGATTTGGTACAATCTGTGAGTGCAGCCACAATTAGATGGTTCTGTGTTAGTTGTGATGATTGTTTTGATTGATGTCTTTATTTTCACATGTTTAACTGACCCCATGGTTCATGCTGGCCGTGCACGTTAGTCACTTCTTATCATTTTGAAGTACTTTGGTACTCTATCCACAGCTGATACACCTATCAGCTGTGCCCAAGTGCCTTGATTCATTCATGGGTGAGTTTTAGGCTGAACATGCAATAGACCAATCAGAAAGTCCACTCTCATCACCCTACATAGAACCCTTCTATGATGTAATGGTTCCACCCTAAAGTGTTCTATCCGCAACCTCTCCACCCTGTGCGGATGCTAACATGAACCCAACTAAGGGTTCTACCTAGAGGGAGGAACCCTCAAGAACCCTTTTATATTATGGTATGCAGAACCCTTGCAGAAAGAGTTCTTCAAGGATCTCAACAATCCTTGAACAATCCTTCCAAAAAGGGTTCCTTGGATGAAAATGGTTCTTGATGGAACCTTAGTCTTGATGACCCCTTTCTTCAAAGGACTGTTCTTCACAATCAAATGGTTCAAATGGTTCTGGGTAGAACCTCAGTGCTTTAGGAAGAACCCTTGCCTCTGCTGTAGTAGTAGTAACAGTAATAGTAGTAGTTCTAATTGTTGTAACAACAATAGTTGCGTTGCTGCTGAGAAATTTTACTGGTTCTTCCAGTGGAGTTGCCAGTTGACCAAGTTGACAGTGTTTGTGTTCTCTGTTCTAGTTCCTCTGTACTTCGTGTAAACTGATGGTGTTGTTACACTGAACCTGGATCAGCCACAGCATCATACGTCCACTCACTGTCTCCCGGAGGAGCAGATTATGATATTAAACTGACCAATCAGATGATCAATACAGCTCTGAAGACCCCCCAGCTCCAACCAATCACAGAAATGTCTGCCCAGTGTTAATTAGCGCTGGCACATCTCCGCT
>JAJHUR010082422.1:13952-31843 GCA_027495735.1 Lutjanus campechanus
CTCATTACATGTCAGATGTAACCCTGCTGTAAACCCTAAAGTGTCCCATTCCAGTCATCACAACAACAGCTGGCATTGATAAGACAACTATTTCTGTATGTGCGTCTAAAGTTACTCAACCACAATCCTCAGAGGACATGCTCAGCTCACGGACCGCCAACCCCTGTGACACAGCAGACTGTTGGACGTGAGTGAGTTGTGTCAGTGGATTTCAAATAAATGAACATATTATTGACGCCACCACGAATGTAGCTATTTAAATGTCCATTTATCCACTCTTAGAAATAAAGGTGTTAACCATAAAGGGTTCTTTGGCTTGTCCCCATAGGAGAACCCCTTCTGGTTCATGGTAGAACCTTTTATAAAGCTTGCACTTGGAACCCTGTCAGATAGGGCGTTATACCTAGAACCATCTGTGAAAGGTTTCATATCCCCAGAACTCCCTGTAGACCCTTTTCCACCAAATTAGCTCTGGTTCTTGAACCTTGGTGCTATCAAATTTTCAGGTTCTGGACAAATTTATTTAGGTGGAATGGTTCAAAATTAGGTGCATGAAACAGAACCAGGCTGGTTCAATGTTTGCTGAAAACCCCTATATGAGAGGTTCTAAAGGAGAACCCTTCAATGCTTCCACCCAGAACCCTCTCTGGGGTTCTATCCAGAATCTTTCTACCTACTAAGGGTGCTAACAAAAACCCACCCAGGGCATTTTAACCGAGAACCTTTTTTCGTTCCAAGGGTTTCATCAAGAACCTACCCAGGGGGTTCTACTGAAGACCCTGTCATGTTTTGAGGGTTCTATCTAAAATTCAACCTGGTGGTTCTCCCAAGAACCCCTTTTTTAAAATCTAAAACCCACCCAGGGGTTCTACTGAGAATCCTATTATATTATGGTACAAAGAACCCTTGATATTCCTCCAAACAGGGTTCTTTGGGTGAAAAGGAACCCCTAGTCTCACAAAGAACCCCTGACTAACCATTTCTCCAAGAAAGGGTTCTTTAGAAGCAAATGATTCTGGGTAGAACCTCAGCCTTTCAGAAAAAAACCCTTTCAAGACATGTAGTGTTCCTAATATTCAGCATGAGCAGTTAAATGTCCCTCCACTCACATGTTGTAATAATTAGGTGTTCAGGGGTGCATGGACGGGTTACTGTGTTGTGTCTTGTGTAAAACTCAAGGATTCCCTCTAGTGGTGTAAGTAGCACACAACAAATGAATCATTTGAATCATTTGGCAGCATTCAATCGAAGTTACACTACACAGTTCACTCAGCTCAGCTGAAGAAACAGAAAAATAACATCTGTATACTACCTATACTGCACTTCATTCATTTAACATTTACCTGGGGTGGGTTATAGTTTGTATAGAGTATCAAAAACTGCAAGCTGGCATCAAATGTCTGATCAGTTTTGCAGTTCTGTTTACTTATTGTTTGATGATAAAGTTTCCGATTCAAATCAAAATTATACTTCAACTACATTCTTGTGTATTTAACATTTAATAACTGACTAATTATTGTTAATTGACTCAGGGTTTTGTAGAAAATTATGTTAAAGACAATATTAAAAAATAAAAGTCCAATAACACATCTTTTTTTGAATTTTTGTTTGTTTTCAGATTAATTTACTTATTTATTAAATTAATTAATTTGATTCAGGGATGAACGCTTGGCCTATATGAATGACAGATAAATCTGATATTTTATTGCATTTAATAACTGCAACTGCATTTTAGTTACATTTGAAAGAGCTATATAACATTTAGATCCCGCCCCTTACAGGATTTGTGGGGTCCCGATGGGTTCTGATATTGATATATTGACCGATATTCTTTATTTTTTAACAGAAAATCCAAAATGATATTACAGCACTGAAACTGCAAACTTTCACTGCCACTTTAATAATTATAAATTACTAGGATATAAATAAAAAACAGAGAGAACAACTTAAATAAAGACAAAAGGATCAAATATACAAAAATTCGCTGCTTGTAAAACTAAAACAACAAACATATACAACAATACCATTATAAACCGGTATAGCTGTGCTCGGCCAATATCCGTCCGACTGACACATCTGTCTGGTTCTGATAACATTAAACACAGCTGAAACTTCTTCCATCCTGCACTCACTCAAATGTTGGATTCATAAACACAAACTGCTCCCACCAGGGACAGGATGAAGAGAAGAGCATGTTTAAGCTCTTTTAGTGTGTGTAGGTTAATAGGCAGCTGCCTGAGAGACAGGCAAGGAACATTAATGAACATTTACTGATGTACAAAGAAAGAAAGAAAGAAAAAAACAACAACAACCCAGTGCAACACTATTTATTTTCTTCAGGAATAAGAAAATCACTGGAGAGCCACCCAGCACCTTATTAGGACCAGATTTGGCTGACAGGCTGCAAGTTGAGGAACACTGCTCTGGTCCCTACAGAGATAATAAAGTATATTGTATCATATTGTATTGCATTGTATTGTATCATATCATATCATATCATATCATATCATATCATATCATATCATGTATCATATGTTATTATATCACATTGCATTGCATTATGTTGTATCATATCGTATCATATCATACTGTATCGCATCGTATTGTATTGAATTGCATATTGTAGTATCGTATCATATTGTCTCATATTATTACAAGAGGAGACCAACTGAAGGTGTTTTTCTGACTGATGGAAGGTACAAAAGCATGAAAATGAGTCCAGGTAACACGTCTATGTAATTACACAGAACACACATTTGATTCCTGTCCTGTCATCAACAGTCTTGGCTGACTGCTTCAGCAGCATTTCTTTCAGAACATGATCTTCCATCAGTAACAAAGTTGCTCGTACACAAGATGGTAAACAGGCCTTTTAGTGACATTATTGTGATGTTATCCACTCTCCCTTCAGATGCACTCATGTACTGCATGAATAATTCATATCAAAATATACTGCACAATGAACTGAAGTGTTGTGATTTAGAAAATTGCTCCAGCAGTAGCACATACACCCATCTACCCCTTCACAAACTATCACAATCTTACACACCGGCATCACTGCAACAGGCAGGTGTGTTGCACATCATCAGGTCATATCTTCTTTTATTCTCTTTTTGATATTAGTGGAGGAGGTACTCAGATCATTTAGCAGCACCCAATAATCAAGTAAAGTTCAGAAAAATTTTATTTCAGAAAAAAGATAAGAGTGGAATCATGACTTAAGGGCTGTCCACACTAAGAATGATAACTATAACAATAACTGTATATACATTTTTAAAAACCGTTCTAACTCAAGTGACCACAGCTATAAAGTTGCAGTCTGGACTCCACCATCCACTAGAGCTAGAACAATTTTGAAAACAATTAGTTATTGTTATAGTTATCGTTCTTTGTGTGGACAGTCCTTTGTTGCAATATAAAATTATATAATTGGATTATAAGTATTGATACATTTAAAACATCTTGAGCACAGCAAAAATAAAGAGATTCTGTTTCTGAGTCTATGCATTTTTTTCAGGGATACTGTTGCATATTATGCTTTCAACTTAAATTACATTAACTGTAGTTAGTTAGGTATATAGTTAGTAGTACACTAACGTGGTCAGGTATATAGTTAGCACACTAACTATACACTAACTATATCCCGTTACTGAGAAATAAATTAAACCTGTTTCAACGTGGCCAAACTCTAAGTCAGATGTATGAGGTAATGTGGCGTTTACATGCTATCTGAAATTTTAGATTTATGATATATGATATATATTTATGATTGGTAACCTTTCAACTGACGTGCCTTTACAATTAACGGGTCTACATTAATGATGTCATGTCGTCTGTACTTTTAGAAATCTAGAGGGCGCACTAGACTCAAATCTCGTCTAATTGGGAATAAAAGTGTAGTCTTGAAGTTTACGAGCGGCACGTGAATGCACCGCGAGTGTGCCACTGATAACAGGGAGAAAGGAAATGCTGTTGTTGCAACATCTCTGCTGCTGCCTGCCACGTCTGTAGGCTCCTCTGCAGCAGCAGAAGCAGCAGCAGCGGCAGCAGCGGCTCTGAGCACCGGGATGTGCCGGTGGTGCGGTGCTGGGCGGTGGGGGGATGAGAGGGAGAGGTGGGAGTGACCGAGGAGAGGAAGGACAGAGGAAACACGTAGAGCCCACAACACAACACAACACAACACTCCCTGGCTGAGGAAGAAGCTGCCCTGTGGTGTGGAGGATCTCGCCCGTCGGAGCTCCATTGTTCACGCAGAGGGGGCTCGTTTCTGCGCTTTCACCCGGGGGTCACCCATGCTAAGCTCAGGGAGAATGGAGGAATTCGTCACCGAAGAGGAAGAGCCGTGGTACGACCAGCAGGACCTGGAGCAGGGTAAGACAAGACACCATCCTCCTCCTCCTCCTCCTCCCTTGCCTGGCCGCTCCGCAGCAGCATCCATCCCCGCTGTCAGCTGCTGGCGCCGGCCGGTCAGCTGCTGAACAAAGGCTCTCTGTCATGTAAAGACACAGAGACGTGTCATTTAGAAGACTTTACTCAACGCAGTCACGTTAACATTGAAGTAGCTTCTGAGGAGCAGGCGACAGAAAACAACCATCTTTGACAACAATGCATTGAAAGCATGCCAAGCAGGGCCTGTGTGGCTGGAGAGAGTCAGCAGCTGACTGTAACACTGTTATCAGGCTCTAGTGTATGGAAGGTTTAACATTACTACATGCACTGTATCTATGGATGCATGATCAGCTGATATTGGCCTGTACGGTTGTATTGGTCTATATAAGCTAATACACGTCAGCTAGAATAATATCTGATTTGACAGATTACGTCAAAGCATTTCATTCGAATTGTTAGTCAAAATTCTCTTTAAAAGCCAAAATATATTAAATCATTCATAATTGATCACTGCATCTTAGTCTGTCTTACCCTCAGTGTGCTAAAACTACAAGTTATATGAACTTCTTTTTAAAAGACTAAAATGTGAAATTATCTGGCATCATATTGGTATTGTCCATGAGAAGCAGGTAATTATTGATTATTAGCATCAGCTGAAAAAGTCCACATCTTGCATGCCTAATTATATGCCTAAAAAAACAAGTTAAAAGTATATCTTTTGGAACTATTAATCGATTATTCGATCAGTCAAAGAAATTAATTGTCAACAGTTTTGACCATTGTTTGTTTGGCATTCATTAAGCAAAATGCAGAACATATTCTGCTCCCGTCTATTCAAATGTGAGAATTTGCTGCTTTTATCTGTTTTGTATCATTGTACATTCAGTGTTTTTGGGTTTTGGACTGTCGGTCAGACAAAACAAACAAGTTGAAGAGAACATGTTGGGCTCTGAGAAAATGTAATTGACATTTTAGCAAAAATGGACATTTTATCCTTACTTATTAGCAAGGGTTTACGCTTTGTGCACTTTACTAAAGTGTATTCATTCATTCAAAGCTAACTGCTCATCATTTTAGACTGACATGAAGCATGAATGTACAAAATAAGCAATAATATTATAGTAGTGTAAGAAAAGGAGACAAAATCCCTCAAAATCTGGTTGCTAAAACATTATACATGTTATTTTGGGGTCTAACCATATGGAACAATTAGGCTGTAGCGAGACAGCCTTATACTTTGTTTTTAATGTAATTTAACATAGTGCTGGTTAGGGGTGGACTGATTATCAGCCCAGACGATTATCAGCACCAATGTTCAGCATTTTTACAATTATCGGATTCGTTGTTTTCTTTAATCTGACTGCTGATAAAATAAAATAATTGAAATATGTTTAACTCTGGCTCTAATGCAGCCTTTTCTCTCTGTTTGTAGTTCACTCCAGTCTCGCTCAATGTCCCCATACAGCTCTATCTGACTGTTAATTAGGCTACTTCATATGCTGCTGGGTAGTTTAATCGATAATAATACATGATAATTGTTCATAATAGTTAAAAATTATAAAATAAATGTGACCCAGTGGGGTAAAAAGTACAATATTTACCTCCAACATGTAGTTCAGCAGAAGTATAAAGTAGCAGAAAATGGTTATTCTAAATTTTGACACTTTCATTTTTACTCCACATTAGGGCTGCATGATATAGTAAAAAAGATCAGGGTGCAGAAATTTTGACTGAAATTGGGATTGCAATGTGCAGTATGGTTAGTGGGAATGAGCATTTTAATTTTTACAGAAGAAAACATTAAAATCATCATGATGTGATATTTTTCTGTTTTTCTAAAAATTGCAATTTGGTTCTGGCATTTGATTGTTGCACTTGGCCATACTGCGATTTCATCGATATTGTGGTGATGTAATAAAAAAAAAAACAAGAATTTATTTTGGTCTGCAAATAGAAATAAGACCATTACACATAAATCTAAAAATTCATGGAAATAAATGTGTAGCCTCTTACAGAAAAATGGCAGATACTTAAATAATGCAGTGAAAAACATTGCAAAAAAAGTCATTTAATAGAACTTAGACACTTCAGCAGTTAAAGACAAGGAAAAGCAGCAATTCACATTTATGACTGGGACAATGATCGATCATCAAAATGGTAGCGGATCAATTTTCTCTCAGTCAGCTGATTGATTAATACACTCCTCAACTCAAGTGCAGTTCGTGATGGTTGGATTAACTTAGCAAAGGAAGGAAAAATCTTGCAAAAAAAACAACAAGCCAGCAGGAGGAGCCTCACTCTTCTGTCTTTGTCTAATTAACCTAGTTCACAGTCAGCTAATTAACCTTCTTTCCATTCAGGCCACCTGCTCTGTACAGTGTAACAGCACGAGTGAATCCATCACCGCTACACAACTGAATCTATCTGCTCCACATTCAGAACGTCTCAGTCATTAATATTTGAACAGACTGAAATAGTTTGACAGGCTTAAAGGAAGAACCAACCAACTGAGCATGCAACAGCTCTTTAAAAGGTTTACAAATGTGCTTCAATGTCGATACAAAATGCACGTCATCACATTTATGTGATGCCAGAGGAGCTTGGTAACGGCCAATTTCCATATAAATGAGGACGGGCTTTTTATTTTCCTGTTCAAGGGAACAAATAAGTCAAATTACTTACAGGAAACACTTTGGATGAGGTCATATTTCGTATATTACTTTGCACTGAACATCTGCAATACATTCATCAGTCAATTTACCATCAGTCAATTAACCACCAATTGAATAAGCGTGGTAGGGCCTTAAAATCTTGGTTAAACATCAGGAAACCTAATTTTTAAAAAAAATTTGGGATCACTCTCCTGCTGATACGCGCAGCTCCTGGATGCAGTTTTAAAATTTCCATCAATTCTCTGCACCACTAGCTTCATTTCCTCCCTCTCTCCATCTGTCAAACACTTCTCCTCGTGGCAAGTAATTATAGTGGTACATTTCCGTAAGTGAGATGGTGCTGATGCAGTGATTTTACTTGACTAAAACATACACAGGCACACATGTACCTGCAATAATGATGTAATGGATTTGTTAGACAACTCGTTTCCTGTCACACATGAGTGGACCCGAGGATAAAAATAGATCTTCAGCACTCGTTATTTTGGGAATACCGAGGAAAGAGTAAAAAGAGAGACACCAGCAGTAGAAGCAGAGGGGACAGACATTCATAAAAGTCAAAATGGCTGGCAGCGTCTTCACATGTGTGTCCGTGCAGAGAGCTCTGTGTTCGACGGAGCAGAGAGGGTGTCAGACCTCTTAGAGCAGCTCTGTGCTTCAAAGCGCTGATTGCCTGAGCTCAGCTCTCGTTGTGCGACATTTCAGAGTGTCCCCGAATCCTTCAGAGAGAGAGAGGCGCCACTGTCATTGTGTTACAGTACCTTGTTGTCATGCAGGAATCGCTGGCGGGCTGAGCAGGATGGCCTAAGAGCTGCGTGAAAAAGCAGAAATGAAAAGAGTACTAACATATTTTTCTCAAAATAGTAAAGAACTGAAACAGTTAAGTCGAGTAATCAATTAGTCAGTCCACAGAAAAATAATGAAGGCAACAATTTTGATAACCATTTAATCATTTCAGAGAAAAAATATGAAAAATATGCCAAGCATTCCCTGGTTCTAGCTTCTCAAATGAGCTGAATTTTCTGCTTTTCTTGGGGTATGTGATTTTATGAACCCATCATATCTTTTCACAATTTTTTGACATTTCAGACTAAATGATAAGTGGATTAATTGAGACAATAAGAGACTATTATTTGTGGCTCCAAAATAGTGTAAGTCTGCTCCTGTAAGTGTCTGCTTTGGAATAAATTAAAAAAAAAACCCTAACAATTTAGTTAGACTCACTGTAATTAGGGAAAACAGAGACAAAGTTCTTTAGTTTAAAGCAGTTGTTATTTTTGAGATGAATTTCTGTAAAATAACTACCCCATTAAATAAACCCTGCAGAAAATATGAGCTTATATTAGCGTAGCTTAGCATGAAAACTTAGAGCTGGGGGAAATAGCTAGCTTGGCTTAGTCTAAATGTAAAAAATGCAATTACCAGCTCTGCTAAAGCTCACTAATAAACATGTTACATCTGCTTGTTTAATCTCTACAACCTATAAACAATAATAATAATAAAACATGGCAGAAAATATTAGCTTATATTAGCTTAGCTTAACATAAAGACTGGGAGCTAGCCTAGCTATGTAAAAATGTTATTTCTGTTTGTTTAATTTGTGCAAAAACCAAAGTGTAAATAAGTCATGTTGCGGTTTTACGGGTGTTATGTTTCAGACTATTTCTTAGCCAGCTGTAGTTACTTCTGGTGTCTTTTTGTCGTTGTCATGTAGAGGTGCTGGTAGAGAACTTTTGTTACCCTAGCTTTTTCACCCTGTTGCAAATCTTTGTGCTAAACTAAGCTAAGCTAAGCTAAGCTAAACTAAACTAAGCTAAGCGCATCCAAACTGTGCTAAACTAAGCTAAGATAAGCTAATTGGCTGTTTTCATATATACTGAAAATATGTGATAGTCGTATCAACCTTATTTAACAGTTGAAGGGATGAAATGTTAATCGATTTCATGATAAACCACGGTAAAATTCCTGATGATTTGTATTCCCATTTAAATTCAAATTATATTTACACCATGTTTGATTACTGCTCTTTGAAAAACTTGGCAAATACTGTCCAGCATCAACCAAAGTTAGCAACAGTCTCCCAGACATGGGCGCGGCAGCTACATGGGTTTGTTTTGTGTCGGTGAAGACATTTTCATCACATTTGAACAAAACCACGATAATAACCGTGATGTAAAATGTTCGTACCGTTTTCATCTCTAAACTGTTGGCACAAGAGCTGATAAGCTGATCTTGCAAAGTGCTGAACTTACAGTCGCTCTTCAGCTCGTGTAAGAACGAGCTCTTCATTTGCATGGACATTTAGCAGATGTTAAACTTGGAAAGGAGAGTTCCCCTGTGGAATGCGAGAGATGTCTCGGTGTAGTTGCAGCTCACATTTCGACTCTTCTTTAAGGCAGAAAAAACGGGAGTGGTGCACACATGTAGTTAGGATGCGTCTTTGTTTGGGCCTTTTGTGTGTTAGCCAGAGCCTCTACTGGCCCAAGTCCAAGCCAAAAATACGTGGCTCTACCAGCTGAGACTGAAGGCTCGATTTACATCGGATGAGAGGCTTCCTCGGTTGTTTAAATGCTCTTGTTACAGCTTAATAAGCGTTTGTGCCACCCCAAGTACCCATGATTACAGAGCAAAGGTCCCTGCTAAACACTACTGCTTTGGCGTATCCTGCATTACTGCGATTTATGGACAGAAAAACAGTCTGCCATGACACTAAATAATTCATTTCTGGCCACTGGATGTTTCTAGAACCTTTTCTGTGAAGAAGTCGGGTGTGCAACTCAGGAAAAGAGGTCTAAGAGAAGTCCTGTTTTCCACATTCCAGTTAATCTCATGGGTGATATGCACCTACCAAAACACACTGCCTGTGGAAGAGATCACCACATGCAATGTAACGCCTGTCCACATGTCCACACACGTCCACCAGTTTCTTATATAAACACATGTTCAGTAGCTGGTTGCATTGAAAGGATTTATAGAGTTTAAAATTGATCCTGTGTACACTGTGTGAAAAGTGCAGCTGAGTTGTTTGTGAGCACACTCCCGGCTGGTTGCGACTGGTTTTCAGGATCATGCAGGAAATGTATCTGTCATACTTGATGTGATTATACGTCTGAGTTCCGGCCTCAGTGGTTTCATCCTGTGTGTGTCAGGCCTCAGGTCTGTCTGGAGCAAACAGGCAGTTATCTGTGGCGAGTATTGACTCGCTAAGTTGTTTGCTAGTGCAGGGAGTTTTATCGATTGGCTCTCTTCCTCCTTCCTCTTCTTCTATTCTCTTGTCACTGAGGCGTTTTGGCTGCGAAGAGCTGACTTTCCCTCTCTGGCATCCAAAGAGAGATCAACATCTGAATGTGGACACTAAACACAGTGTTTAAGGATGTCTGTTTTTCTTGCTGGACTTTGGTTTTAGATGTGTCAGATTAGCACAGGGCAAGGTAGGATTTGAAGAGCTTGTCAGTAGTCTGTTAGTTTATTTATGAGTGTGCTGCTGACTCGACTGACGTTATACTGACCATGATGTTACGGAAGAGTATTAGGACCAGGCATGAGGGGAAAAAATGAGAGGAGGAAGATTCTGTTTTATTTTTTCCATTTTGAGAATAAAGTCAAAATGTTGTTAAGAATGAAATCAAACTTTTAGTACAAGTACCAGGCAGAAGAAAAAATAAATCGAAGAGGAAAATTTTTTATGCATTTTGAGAATGAAGTCAAAATATTTTCAAGAATAAAGTCAAACTTTTAAGTATTAATGCCAGGCAAAAGAAAAAATAAATCAGTGGGTGAAGATTTTTTTTTAAATGTATTTTGTGAAATAAAGTCAAAATGTTGTCAAGTATAAAAAGTTAGACTTTCAGTATTAGTGCCAGGCAAAAGAAAAAATAAACCAGAGGAGGAAGATGACACATTCTGAGAATACAGTCAAAATGTTGAGAATTAAGTTGAAATACCACCTCGACTTAATTTCTGCAATGATATTTCCACTCTATTCTTAAAATGCAAAACAAAACAAAAAACCCAATTATCTTAGCTTCATATTATTTTTTCTTTTGCCTGGGACTAACACTTAAAGTTTCACTTTATTCCCAACATTTCAACTTTATTCTTGGAATGCAAAACCAAAAAAATTCTTTCAACCCCTTATGCCTGTCACTAATACCATATGTTATTGCATGCTCTACTGAGTTCTTTCAGAATACACGTTTGGTTCATGTAGAAAAAATAATATAGTTTTTGTAGGCAGCTCTCTTTTCTTTAGCTGTTTAGCCATTGTTGCTAGCTCTGCTAAAGCTAACTCCACAATTCTTCCTTAGCTTTTTTTCAGACAAATCACTTCCTGTGTATCTGAGGACTAAAATCACAGACACCAAGTTTTCGAAAGATATCTACTTTAAACTCGCATAAATTCATTTTTTGGCCACTTGGGCTGTAAACACAACACTTTGGCCTACACATCGCAGTGTTATTGTAGACCTTTTTCATGGCAGCCATATTGATATGAAACAGTCGGGTAAACTCAGGTGTTACCAATTGTATTAATTAGTGAGCACTAATGCACAATAGCAGCACCCTGAATCCGTTTGACATGAATGGAACGGAACATTAATTAGTATGATTGTAGCACCTGTGATTCCCCCACTGTTTCATGTCAAAATGGCTGCTGTGGAGGTCTGTTATCTTGTACACATGATGTAGCAAGTATGCTAATAAATTGTTTCCTGGCATGGTAACAGTTCTCTCTCCTTGTGGTTCTTTTCACCACCACAAAATCTCTCTAGCTTCTAAATGTTATGTTCACCAGCTAGCCGCTAACTTTACCTGCAGCTGGTGGCAAACAATGAACTTGTGTCATCATCATAATATTTTTTAGGGAGAAAACTTTTAATTGTTGCCTTTGAGGTCTTCATGATGATGGAATAAGATGCTATAAGCAGCTCACGTTCATCGTGACATGTTTTAATTTCACGCTTTGAGATGCAGATTATCTCCACAGAGTCTTTGTAGTTTACTCGCGCTCGCAGAGAGTTGCAGCTGGTTGTTTGGACTCCTCACTCACTCCAACATCCATTCAGAGGTACCCACTCTGCTGACATCGGGGCCCTGTGGGGATTCATTAAGCCATCAGCACAGAGGGAAGTGTGTGAATTAGTCCATATGGAGCTGTTGGCAACTGCATATTTAGCTTGCTGCTCATTAGTCTAATTGAAGCAGGTGAGAACAGGACTGTCAGGTAGAAGAGGAGCATGGGTTCAAAACATGCAGTGGTCAAAAAAATAGAGCCTGACTGATATAGGATTTTTAATAAAATTGGATAAAATTATTTGGCCAATAGTAATTTTAAAAATAAACAATAAACTGTATTTTTATCAGCAGAGACATATGATGTTCACACTGCAGTTTAATGCACAGTTTAATTTTTTGCAGGATCTTTACACGTTTGTCTGCATTCTTTTTTGGCCACTTGGGGGCAGCAGAAACACAGCTGTTAACACAACACTGACATGTTATCACCTTTTAAAGTGATATGTGGAACTTGTTAGCATACAGTTGCCTGTTTATACATCCAACAGATGTGTGAAGTCCTCTTTTACTTACCATCAAGGAGGGTATGTTTTCAGTACCGTTTGTATGTCTGTTTGTTTGTTTGTTTGTCCACAGGATCACAAAAAAACTACTGGCCCGAGTTTCATGAAACTTGGTGGAAGGGTGTAGCATGGGCGAAGGAAGAGCCCATTAAGTTTTGGAGTGCATCCGAATCACAGGGCAGATATGCAAATTATTTTCCACTTTTGTTAAGATTTGTTACCTTGTGAGGCAGCTGAATTTGTAAGATCACCCCAGAATCACTTTGCCAGGCTTAAAGTTATCCCTTTGTGTCTACACCAAAAGCGGTGCAGCCAATCAGCATCCTATGAGGGACTACTGACAGCTACGGGCGTGGTTTTCTTGAACAAATAATGGCGGCTCCTGAAGAGGTTAGCGTAGATACTGTGATAGCATCAGTTATATCAGAATTGCAGAGTATTTCTTTATTGAAAGACAAGCAAAGATGGGGAAAAGATGTTTTCGCTCTTCTCCTGACCGGCTTCAGAGAGAGTGTGACCTGATTGGTTGACGTTAGACGTGATAGACACATCCAATCACCTGCCAAGTGGTTTATTGAAAGTGCCTGCCCTTTTCCAAACAGTTTCTAAGGATGACCTCCCAGATGTTTCTGTGCAACAAACCATCTGGTGTGTCAGATGTAAGGTGAATCCAGTCCAGCTGTGTAATGTACCTGAACATCCTCAGTAAATCTACGTGAGCTGCTGGGTGACTGCATGATTTCTCCATTTACTCCGTTCCAACATGGCACAGCTGTGCTGATGGCTAAATGCTGCAGTGATACAGGTCAGGGGCTGGCATCCGTCCCAGTCATCACTATTCATTATTAAAGACAGAGCCAGGGCTGCATGAGAGATGCCTTCATTGGCTGTTCAGCTTCTGAGAGGTCACAAACCACTTCATGCTGACTCAGACCCAGCAATGTAGGCCATCAATACAGCTGAGTCAGAGCACAGAATAAAGAACGATGACAGTGACTCATCTTACTTTGCAGGTGCAATAAAGTCTGAAAGCACAAATAAAAACAGCAGGGTGCAGGGCGAGAACATGATTTTCTTTTTTTTTGATCAGGGACAGGACTTCACTAATATTTAACACATGAAATATAATTTTTCTGCCTTAGTCAAAGTCTCCTGCACCCCAGGTTCTTGAATTGCATCCTATTTCTGTCCTAATCTCAGCGGAGAGGTGTCTCTCCGAATAATCTTGGCACCAATCTCTGACCTTCATATTCAGTCAGTGGAGAGAAGAGAGGATGGCCTGCAGGGAGACATGCTGCAGGGAGAAGCACTGTCTCCCTGTCCTCCTGCTCTCCTCCCTCTATAATTGAAGTGGTTCGGTGCAGACCGAGACGACATGACGGACCCTTTGATCGCTCTGTTCCAGACCCCGTAATAACCTCTCCTAAAATAGAACAAAGTGCTCCATTAATCGCGACAGTGGGTAATCTAAATTGTATGACTGCATTAAGTCTTCTTCTATTAGATTAAATTCCCCCTTCTTTTACCCTCAGTCTCTCCTATTTTTATTCTACCACCATTTCCTTTTGACCTATTCTTACCTTTTTCGTCATCCATCTCTTGTTTCCCTCCTCAACTTCTTTTCCCTGTTCTCTTTGTTTGCGTCTTTCTTTACATCTGTCTTATGTGTTCATCTCTTTCTCTCTTTCTTTCCAATTTCTAGACCTCCACTTGGCAGCAGAGCTGGGAAAGACTCTGCTGGAGCGGAACAAGGAGCTGGAGGACTCCCTGCAGCAGATGTACATCACTAATGAAGAGCAAGTGCAAGAGATCGAGGTATGAATGAGTCCTGCCCAAGCTGCCAGGAACCTGCCCTGATCCAGGCAGGCTGGGAAGCACAGTTAAAGTGGACAGCTCTGAGTATGTCAGTTCACACCTGGCATTACAATATGTCTCTGGATGCATTGTTGTTGAGTTGTTGTTATTTACACAAAGGAAGAAAAAAGTTAATGTATTAAAATCAGCTGAATTTACCAGAAGGCCCAAATAATTAAGAATTTGTCATAGTCAGTGTTTCACAAAGTTTAGAAAGGTTCTCCAAACTCAACAACTCACAAAATTGCATGATTTTTAAAGGAAGTCTGGGGACTTTCTCCACGGGTGACAAAGAAGTGGCCTATATTGGTTACTGTTTACAGTATTTGCAAAATTTGACATGTTTACTGTGAATAAAATGTCGTCCTCTTTCATAAACTTAGTGTAAATGGTGAAAGACGCATTTTTGACATGGAGAAGAAGGAAAGAAACAACTTAATGTTGTTAAGAACTTAATGCTGAATTAACAAGAGGGCACAGATGATTAAGAATTTGCCATTAATTAATTATTCTCCTCACTCTACAACCCTCAGAATTGCATGATTTTTTAAAAAGGAATTCTGGGGATATTTCGGCTGCTAGTTCAGTGGTGAAATCAGTTGAAACAGACGGTGCGTTCACAAATATCTGCTGCTTATCTTGGCAAGTAAGAGAGCCCAAACACGTAATTTGCATTACAGTGAACAAAATGGAAATCAGATAGTGTGTAGTCCTGTGTAGCCTATTTGCAGAGGACATATACCTTACCACTCGGTTTGACTTGACTTTGGCACCTCAGTCCAGCGCGGCAGGGATTTGCATTTCCAACAGGGTTACCTGCTTGCAGTTGTCTTTTCACTGAAGGCAAACTTAGCTTGAGTCAAGCGGCTTTTAAACGGCGGATAAATACATAATTTTTTATAAATTCACAATTCACGATAATGGTCCCCATTTATTTTGTGATTTCAAACTTTTTATTATGAAATTGCGAAATCTGGAAATGTTAGGTTTTCATTAACAGTAACTTACTTACGACTCTTGTACGGCTCAAAGTGAACATGAAACTGTAAAATAAGTGCAAGGAGAGAGACCACAGAACACACAGACACTTCTAGGCACGTCCTTCTCTCTGCTCTAATTCACACCTGTACAGCTGTCCACTTGTGACGGGAACACCCAAGGCGCATGTTAACGGCAGGTGTAAACAGGGCCTAGGTGTTTGTAGAAACAGGCATGTCTATGTGTTCGTTCCACAGTACCTGTCGAAGCAGCTTGAGGTCCTTCGGGACATGAACGAGCAGCATGCCAAAGTGTACGAGCAGCTGGACGGGACCGCCCGAGAGCTGGAACGCACCAACCACACGCTGGTGATGGACAGCAAGGCCTCGCAGCAGAAGATAGAGAGGTGAGCGGGACTTGGAGTTTTTCTTTTCTCTGCTCCTTCATCCTACTGTTACTCCCTCATCATTTGCCCTTCCTCCCGGACCAGGTTAACAGGGACCATTGAGTCTTTGCAGAACCAGGTGGAGTCTCTCTCAGGCCAGGTGGAGCAGCTTCGCTCCATGGAGCAGCTCCGAGTCAGGAGGGAGAAGAGGGTGCGACGCAAGACCATCCACTCCTTCCCATGCCTGAGGGAGCTCTGCACAGCACCGAGGTACTTTCAGTAAAGCAGTGCCAATATGTCTCAAGAAACTCATTTATCTGATCACCTGGTCTAAAAATTACAGATTACAGCTCCTAAGTTGAACTCAATATTTGTGTCATGTTTTCAGGTATGAGGATGAGTTTGTGGTGGGCAGGGCTGAGAGTTTTTCCGTCGATGTGAAGCCTCAGCCGTTTGAAGAGGAGAACCAGCATCTGAGGGAGGCGGTGTCGGCTCTGCGGGCGGCCGTCCGGACTGAGAGGGGGCGTCGAGAGGGTGTAGAGAGGGAGTGCAACCTCCTGATCGCAGAGTTCTCACGGCTGCAGACACGAGTCCAGGTAAGGTGCACAACAGCTGTACATTATTGCAGCCGGTAACACTTTATATTAAGGTGCCTATAATAACCATTGATAGATAATAAGGCTCTTATAAGATGCTTATTAACATTGATGTGTGTTAATAAGACTATGTAAGTGTTAATAATAGCATAATAAATGTGTATTGTTAGATTTTAGACATTTATAAGCACTTTTAAGCAAAACTGTTGACAGTTAATAGAAAGCTTAAGAAGCCTTGTAAGTTCCTTATAATTGTTTATAACAGCATTACAAGCACATTTATTGAGTTTTAACTAATTTACCTGTAATGTCATTGTCAAACCTTTACTAAGCTGACCTATTGCAGCGGCGTGGGTTCAAATCCAGGCGGAGACGTCCCCTCTCCTCTAAAAAAGAATGTTTAATTGCTAATACATGCATTATAAAGGATTTATTAACCTTAATAAGCACTGTTCATGCTTTATATCCGGTAGCCACAAAATGTATAGTTAACTGTTAACAAGTCCATAATAAAAGACTTATTAGCCCTAATAAGCATTGTTCACAGTTTATATCGGGAAGACACAAAATGCATACCAACTGTTGATACATGCATTATAAAGGATTTATTAACCTTGATAAGCACTGTTCACACTTAATCTAATGCACAGTTAATTTCTAATAAATGTATAATAAAATATGTAGAAATCTTAAAGCAAGAACAAAAACTTATAATAGGTAAGTTGGTTAAACTCAATTAATGTTTGTAATACTATTATAATTATAATAATCATAATAATTAATTATAATTTTATGAAACTTTTTAACAATTTATTAATGTTCTTGAGCAGTGCATAATCTGTTAACAAGTTTCTTACAAGTGCTTTTAAATTTCTTATAATCTAACAATGAACAAGTTTATCATTCTATTATAAACACTTACATAGTCTTATTAACATATAATGATGTTAATAAGCATCTTATGAAGGCCTTATTACCTATTAACTACCATTATTACAGGCACCTTAAAATAAAGTGTAGTCTGCATGTTGTGATTAAAACCAGAAGAACTTGTAGATCATGTTGTCGATCTTGTTAAACTCTGTCTTTGTTCTCAGGATGCTGAGAGCTGCCAGGGGAGGGTGCGGGAGCTGGAGGTGGAGCTACAGGAGCTGCAGCAGCTACGTCGGGCCCGGACTTTCCTGCTCAGCAGCGAGGATGACGGCGTGGCCCTGACCCAGACTGTCCTCAACAGCACCCCGGAGACCGACACCTTCCTGGAGGTGGAGGTCGGGGAGACGGGAGGAGGTGTGAGGGAGGCGACCGAGGGCGGAGGAGGCGTTGGAGGAGAGGCTCTCCCCGAGTCCAGCCCCGTGAGGAAAAGCTGCAGCGACACGGCGCTCAACGCCATCGTGGCTCGCGATGCGTCCGGCCGCCGGAGAGGCAGCTACGCCCTCCA
>JAJHUR010082423.1:0-15916 GCA_027495735.1 Lutjanus campechanus
TAAACTAGAAAACTGCATTTCCTGTAGGAAACAGTGGGAATGCTGACAGCTGAATTAACTTCTGCTGAAAATGCAGAAGTCTGAAACAAAATGCCTGAAAAATCTTAAAGCTGACATGCACTGCACTGCACTGCTGCAACATCTGAAAGCTGAAATGTAAAAATGTAGACGAGAAATAGGAAAAATGTAACACTGTTTGAAATAGAAGCTGAAATGCATCACCTAAAGAAGAAGAGCTGAAATACACGGCTGGAAAAGCTGGAAGCTAAACTTCAGTACTTTTCAAGCTGCAAGCTGAAATAAGTTGCCTGAAAAGGCTGAAAGAGGAAATGCTTCATATTAATATAACAGATGAACTGAACTGCTCGACACAATGGAAGAGAGAGGGCACTGGTGTAGAGAGATGAGAGCTGCAGCACTTGCAAAAGTTGAAAGTTCATTATGAAGAGCAAAAGCTGTACTTGTGCATAGCAGTAATTTCCAAATGTGTTTTTGATTTAAGACAGTGGTTCCCAAACTTTGGCAAACTTTTTCTGGCACGCCTCCTTTCAAAAGCTAGAAAAAAGTCCACATTCCCCCGCCCTGCAATTATTATCAGCCTTTAACAATAATTTGGAAAGCAAATGATAAAAAAGGATTAGTGAGATAAAGGTCAGCATGATAGCATCAGCAAACTAGTTTGTTTATTTCCCCAAATCACAATCCTTCAACTTTGTTTCTCCCTTGGTCCACCCCCCACTATGTGAACCACTGGTTTAAGAACAGAAAATATTTATTAACATAACCTGACACGAAACACTTGGAAACTGTTTGGAAAAGGGCAGGTACTTTCAAAAAACACTTGGCAGCTGATTAGATGAACCACCTATCACATCTAACACGGGCCAACTTCAAACAGTTGATCTTCTTTCAATGAAGAAATTCTCTCCAGTTCTGATATAACTGATGCTGATCACAGTATCAACACCAACCTCTTCAGGAGCTGCCATCGTTTGTTCGAGATGAGTCGCTTCCATGATACGCTTCTCGCTGTCTTCACACCTAAAACCACGTCTGAAGCTGCCATTAGTCCTTCCTAGGACACTGATTGGCTGCACCACTTTCGGTATGGACACAAACGGATAACTTGAAGCCTGGTAAGATAGATTCTCACATGATCTCGCAAAATAAGGTCTAGCGGTGGCAAACCACAATTTTGGTGAAATGTCAACAAACTATAGAAGAGCTGTCACCAAACAGGTGACAGACTACTTAGTATGATTATCTTTTATCATAATAAACACTGAACAGCTGGCTGACAAAACTAACTTCAGTTTTATAGCTGCTTATAGTTGTGTTGTTTTAATGATCTTGTGTTCTTACAGAACGTGGACTGGACAATGACTGTTGCTGGTACACCATTATAAACTTCACGTCACTCCTTATAATTCTTTGCACAAACTTTATTAAGAGAAGTGCCATCATTGGTTCTTTTCAGTCATGTTTGAATCTGATTGTCCAGAAAAAATCACCACATTCACTTTCCACACATCCATCTAACACAAACCAGAACTGCAAGCCACAAAAGAGATGTGTGATGATGATGGTGGTGGTGGTGTTGGTGGAGGAGTCTCAGCTGAGGTCAGGAGTCATGTCGGTATGCGGCTGCGCAGGTACTCCAACACCGAGTCTGTTCCTTTGGTCATGATGGCAGCTCTGGGTGTGCGGAAAGGATTCCCCTCCAGACTGAGACACCTGTGGGACAGCGAGAGCATTCTGTGAGCCTCAACAGTTGTCCAGGAGGACATGTGAACAATGAACTGACACTGCAGTTACACCTACTGAGTGACAGTGTTAGCTTTCAACTTGAATGCCATGAAAACACAAAAGACACACGTAAAATGTTAAAGAGCTGTTGCGTAATTGACTGAACAAAGAGATTCAACAAGAAATCAGAGCAAAATAGAATAATATAAAATTAGGCTTCAAAATCATGAAAAAAGGATCAGCTTTCTCTGCTCTGAAACACTGGGGGGCGTGTCCACTCTGCTGTCTCAGAGTCAAACACCACGACAACCTGAAAACCATCTGAAACATGGACGCTCTGTCTAGCTGCTTTATTAAACATGTCCAGACATGTTTGAGCCTCCAGAGCCAGAGGACGGTGACAGGATGGTTGTTTTTTTTTCTTCTGTGTCTGGTTGTTGGAACTGAAGTGAGCTGAAGTGAACTGCTGGGCTGATTTGGACTGAGAGAGTCACTTTGTAACTGACCATTCATGGGGCTTATATAGTGTCGGGGGACCATGGCTCCGGCACGTCATCGAGCCATGTTTCAGATCCACCAGAAAAATCCTGCACATAGAATTGGGGACAGTTCACAAGCTCCACAACTAACTCCACAATTCAGTGTGTTTAGAAGAAAAACTACCCCTTTCCTTTACTTTAAATATTCTGTATCTTTTATTTATATTCTGTGCAACAATAGCACATCCTCAGCACTGCTGCATGCGAACGTGTCTCTCCAATGATATCATGAAATAAAAATATTTGTGCGGTCCACATACAACCAGAATATCCTTTTAATTTCACCAACAAATCCTGACTTGAAGAAACGTTACAGCTGCATGACCACTTGTCTGCCTTCTTCACTTTGTGTTGCAATCAGGTCCACAAAAATGACATGAAACCTGATTCCTGGCCACATGTCCATGTCCATGAATCACTGTCTTTTGTGTTGAGTCCAACTGCCTTTAATTTATGCAGATAACCGATTATAACCGATTTTTTATTTCTGGTTTCAGTTCCCCTACTAAAGGCAGGCATGTTGCAGAATGTTTGGTCACTCAGTCTGACTGAGGGGGTGACATCAGTGCATATGCTCTGTTATATGAATCTAAAACTGCTGACATAAGGTATGGTGCCTGAGAACTTCAAGGCCTGAACACAGACTTTAGTTTGTATTGAGTGTGTGAGATTTTCATCAATATAAATGTCTTTAACCAAATTTCTATTTTCCCCAACATTTGTTTTACTAAAACTCAAAAAAGACAAAGATAAAAAGATAAAGTTTTGGCACTCGAAAAAAAAAAAAAGAGCGGCTATAGGAGGATGTTACTACTCTCCTGAATATAATAAACCTCCAGCTGTATGTATTCTGGATCTGTTGCCAGACAACATCACTGTGAATAAATCAAAGACATAATGGGTCCACCTGGCCACAACTACAGGATGTAGAATATTATTGAGACACTGGAAATCATCCAGACCATGTTCTTTTAATGAATGGATTGAGCTAATGATGAAAATGGCTCCATTTGAACGAGTTACACGCAAAGTAAAGAGGAGAGCTTATTTTCCAATAAGTCTGCTGCTCCTTTCTGGCCTTAATAAAGGGAATGTCTGACTACATTTGTACTGGCACCTGGTATAATGAAGTGTAATGGAGTCCTATTTAGTTCACAGATTGTCCACAGTGTCTCATGTTGTAACTGTATTGACAGGCTTCGTGCAGCCTGGGTTAATCTGGGAGGAGACATATCTGCGTTAGTGGACTTTGGTTACACTCCCTTTGCTTTGATATGATGTTGTTTGTTTCAGTTTTCTCTAAAAAAAAAAAAAGAGGGGACAGAGAACATGTCTTCATCATCACATCTGTTATGCATCGTTAGCCTGTCAAAATATCAAAAAAGAAAGGAAAAAGAAAAGATATATTCCTGGAAACCCAAACATATTGCTCAATCACTATTTTTTGTTTCTGTGGATAAACACAGCAACATTTCAGTAAGTGAAATGCAGTGGACGTAAGACAGGGAAAAGGCTGACCGGCACCAGTGTCATTGGCCTCTGTCACATAAACAGTGAGACAGCAGCTGGTGGCGTGGTGCATGCTGGGAGAAGGTAGAGGACAGGTGAGGTTCGTACCTGAGGCTGGTACACAGGCCCAGCTCGGGGGGGATGTGCAGCACGTCGTTGTTTGACAGATCCAGCGTCGACAGATGAACCAACTTGATCAGTCGACCCGGGTCCACTGTGCTCACCTGGTTGTTACCTAGCAACACCGTCTCCAAGGAAACCATCTGATAGATGACTTCAGGGAAGGACTTGAACCTGCGATCAGAGCAAAGACTCAGCTCACTGATTTGTTGTTGGTGTTTTCCCTTCCACAGCCATCGCGGATGTTCTGATCCTCTGAATGCATTTCAGAGGAGGCGAGGAGCAAGTGTTTATCGATTAGTCAGCTGATCTGATGGGATGATGAAAAGAATTCCTAATATCGTATAATTGCAATACTGTAGTTTAGGGAAAGTACAACAGGAACAAATGCAGCGACTGCAGCTCTGTAGTTAACCTTATTCACAAAATTTTAATTATTAAATGAGTTTATACAATCCTGATTTCCAAAAAGTTCAAAACACTGTAAAACATAAATAAAAACACAAAGCAACGATTTGCAAATCCTTTTTGACTAGTGTTCAACTGAATACGGTACAAAGACAAGATATATACTGTTCAAATTGATCAACTTAATTGTTTTTTGTAAAGATTCACTCATTCTGAATTGGATGCCTGCAACATGTTTCAAAAGTCAAAGTTGGTTCAGGAACAACAAAAGACTGAAAACTGAGGAACGTTGAGAAGACATGACAGTTTTTAGACTTTAATGTGCTCCTCACTAGCAAGTCAACAAGGTCCAACTCAAATGTAGTCAGAAAACACTTAAGACCTTGATAACACTTCACTGGATAGATTGTGAACATTCATCGAACGGCGCTGCCCTTCCTGAAACAGGAAGTTGTTTTAACTTGTGTGTGCATTGTCCAATCTGCCTCAGATTCCAGATGTTTGATCAGAGTCCTGGCCTCAAGACATTTACATAATAATTACAGGTTGTCGTCACTGCCACAGTCAGCATGCTGCTGCAATCATCATTGGATTTACACAAAGTCTTCAGTGTGTATTCTACACCTGATATACTGGAACATAATGTTTAATTAGTGGGTGTTCTAAAGCGCCACCTAGTGTAGACAGGAAGTGACTCTGAACTCATTCGTGCAGGGTCTGAAATGATGAAAAATCCAGAGCCTTGTTGACAATTTGGCGTTGGCGGTGAGGCTGTGGCAGCCACGGGTCCAATATGCGAGGGGGTCTGTTTATTGCTGCTTGCAACTTTAATTCTTATTGCCTCCTCATGTCCGTCCTTTTTTTTTAAAAAATAATAAAACAAATTATTAATTATCTATTGGTGTGATTTCTAATCAGTCATATTCTGTCTGTGACACCTAGATGACCCAACTGATGTATTATCAGCAGTTGTCATCAGGAGTTTTTCTTGAAAACACATTCTGGATCAGTTGATATATTTGTCATAAGTGCTGACTAGGCCTGGGTATCATTTCAAAAACTGTGATATCAATACCAGTACCCTTAAAGTGATATCAATACCAACAGTGCTTCATTTGATACCTTTTTTTGAAAGGTTTATGAAGAATGTTTGTGATGATCTGCTGCAAGTAAAACTATACAAAATAGTCATTTTTTTCTAGATCTGGATACAAGAAGGATTGGTTGAAGGAAATGTGTTTTTAATTGGGCTTTTCATGTCTTTTAATTGACAGGACAACTGAAGATATGAGAAGAAAGGGAGAGAGAGAGAGACAGAGAGAGGGGGAATGACATGCAGCAAAGGGCCACAGGCAGGATTTGAACCCACGGCTGCTGCAGAGGACTCACAGCCTCTGTAAGTGGGGTGCACTCTACCAACCGAGCCACCCAGGCACCCCGGTTGAAGGAAACGTTTGAGTGAAGATTTGATACTACCTACTGGGTTATTTCAATCAATACCTAAAAGGTACTGAGAACTGATATGCAGCCTGAATGCTGACTGCTTCTCATTATATTTGGTGAATACAACTCCTCCATCAGTATCTGATCTTTTCTCTCTGACAGACCCTTTATGTGGAGCTAAGACAAGAAAACTCACATGACCCGAGTCAACTAACCAACATGTGATGTTTTCACCTTCATGACAGTTATTGTTAGGATTCCATTTGGAGTTGAACCGGTCCTGAAACAGTGACTTACCTGTTGTAGTTGAGGATGACAGAGCGAAGTTTAGTTAAGTTGCTCATTTCAGGTGGTAAATCACTCAGCTGGTTATTCCTGAAAGAAAAAAAAAACAGAATATTAACACCTTTACTGGAGGTTTGATATCAAAATCACATTTCTGTCCTGTTCATCTCAGCCCTTTCATTTAGTTTGGAACATTGTTGGCTTCATCTGTCTGTTTAAAGTCATCAATCAGTCAGACTTTATTTGTACAGCAACAAAAGTGCTTCATACAACAAAACAATCAATGTCAAGTTTTTTCTGCATATTCAAACCAGCGACATATATTAGAAGTTGTGAGGATCACAGCTCCCCAAAAGTGAAGCCAAAGCATCTCCATCGCCCCCTGGTGGCTGGCTGCAGTACAAGTCATAAATCCTACTAATAGATGGAACATGGACCAAACTAAACCATCAAAGTAAAGGTCAAATACATTTTTCCCAAAGATGGTTTCTGTCATTTTAGGTAGTTCTTATCACGCTGATGCTTGTTAGTCTCAATTTAATTAGTTAAAATAATCAATTAATTAGAGTCAGCTGGCTGTGTGGGCGGGAACTCGATACTGCAGCTCCATCACTTGCCACTACTGCACAGACTGTGGCTCCAAATGATGTCACCAGAGCAAGATGGCAGCGCTCAGATATTTTTGCTTCATTTATGTACAGCGGGAAGAAGGGGAGAACAGTCGTCGATTTAATCTGCACAAGCTGATCTGATGGTCTGTTGATTATTGTGTTGTCAGCTTCTCCAATTTTCTCCATTTTATTTCACTGAAACAGGTTTTTGGGTTTTGGACTGTTGGACAAGACTAGAGCTGCAATGATTAATCTGTTACTTGACTGTTAATCGATTATTAAATCAATCACCAACTATTTTGAGAATTGACATTTTATAGGCAGGAAACTATTGATTGAGAAAATGAATAATAATAGTGGCAGCCCTCGACAAAACAAGTCATTTGAAGACGTCACCTTGGACGGGATGTCCATTTATTTCTGACATTTGAGAGAAAATAACGTGCAGCCTGACATGTGAAAACTGTTTAAATGGAACTTTGTACAACACCAACATGCATGACTGACTTCTATGGAGCATCCTGTGTGTGTGTGTGTGTGTGTGTGTGTGTGTGTGTACCTGAGGTCGATGTGTGTCAGCTGCAGTAACTTGCAGATGTCAGGAGAACAGCAGGTCAGTCTGTTGAAGCCCAGATTGATATCTGACACTGAGGCTTGGAGCTCCACCAACCTGCACACACAACACACGTGAAGTTAGTGTGTGAATCACTGGTGCTCAAACAACCTGTTGTTGTGATACGTTTGATGATGTCAGCACCACCACTGCTGACTGTGGCTGTGTGTGTGTGTGTGTTGTGTGTGTGTACCTTGAAGGTATGGAGGTCAGCTGGTTCTTGCTGAAGTCAACAGTGTTAACACCTTGATCTGCTGCAGCATCAAACAGCTCGTCTGGAACATCAGACGCCTGCTTCTCACTAGAAGTGAAGAAAATATTCATACACTTGAGTGTCACAATATTATGTTCTGTGACACTGTATCAACTCTCAAAAATACTGTTGTGATGTCATGACTCATGAAAACATTCATGACACTGGTTCATTTTGTGTGTTGTTATCTGTTTTCACTGTTCTGAAGCTTAAACATTTTTAACTCATGTTTGATGTATATCATGGTGTGTCCTACATACTGTGACAGTTTTCCTAAAATTAGATGAAAAAAAAAGCAATATATTGGCAGATTCTTGCCAACACACAGACCTACTTCTCACTAATCACAGCACACAATTACACTGTAGTTACACTGTACTCTAACTGTAATGTAACTAACAATACTCTCTTAAACCTCAGGCAACATTTTGATATAAATAATGAATGAAATGACTGCAAAATGTGAAACTTGATTTAAAATTAGATGTAATAATACCAAAAACTTACAGAACAATAATGTCATGATAAAAAGTCCATGATACAATATTTATCGCAACATTAAAGTAGACATCTGCAATATATTTACTGCAATAAATCATAAAATAACCATAACAACAACAACAGTTAATAAATGTTCGATTAATCGGTTGTTAAGAATTTGATCGATCATGTAATATTTAATCGATCTTCTATCAAATAAACATCTGAAATATGTGTGTAGCCCTTTATGTGTTTCATAGGCTTCACTCTTAGAAATAAGGGTTCCAAAGGGTTTGTCAAGGGTTCTTTGCAAGACTAAGGTTTCATTTCCCTTTTCATCCAAAGAACCAGTAGAACCTCCTGAGTGTGTTCTAGATAAAACCACTGGAATATAAAAAAAACATTCTTGGTAGAACCTCCTGGTTGGATTCTTGTTAACATCCACAGAAAGGTAGAACGGTTCTGGATAGAACCTCCAGAGAGGGTTCTAGGTATAACACTTTATCTTGAGTTTAGGTGGAACTCTGTGAGCTCCAAGTGAACTTTTATAAAAAAAAGTTCAAACAGGCTGAGGAACCCTGTTGCTGTGGAAACAAAGCTCTGATTGAGGAGGGACAAACGCATTTGAGGTTGTTTGGTAAATGCAATTTTTTAAAGATTTTGTATGTATAATTAATTGATTAATTGATTGTTAATTTTACCAATGATCAATTAAAGAAAGAGCTTACAATTTGACCCAGTGTCAACCCCAGTGTCAACACAATAATTACACAGCAAGTACAAATACTACTATTACATTCTGTCTTTGAAGTGTGTATCACATGAGATGGTTCTTGACTTTGAAGTGTGTATGACTGACCTGTAGACCAGGGACTTGAGAGTTTTGATGTTGTGTGTGTTGACCCTGGCCTGGCTGGGTAACGTCATGGCTGTAGGTCCTTCATCTGCCTTCTCAGGCTCCTCTGCAAACAACAAACACACACACCTTGAGCTGGACACTGAATCAAATTCAGTAGAAGAGAAGAGTTAGCACATTCAGACAGAAGTGTCAGTAAAGCTCGTTGACTGAGTCAAGTCAGTAGAGTGTGTAGACTTTAGGGCTGTAATGGTTTAAACGTTAGTTCTCTATCACAGTTATGTCAGTGGGAAATAAACTTGGTTTTACTGTCTTACTGTTCATTTAGTATACAGGGAGCGAAAAGTCATCACCAATCCAATAATCTGTTTTACCAAACATTTCTTTCTGTTTATAATCCCTATAATTAACATGCAACATTTGATCAATTGATAAGTCATTGATTTGATTAATGTGATAAATTTCTCTTCAGGTGGATTAGGAGACTCCCTGTGATGATTAGCAGTCACATTTAGAGCCGCAACTAATGATTATTTTCATAGTCCATTTATCGGTCTGTCATTTTCTCGATTCATAGATCAATAGTTGTTTGTTTTAAAATGTCAGAAAATGCTGAAAAATGTTGATCAGTGTTTCCCAAAGTCCAACCTGACGTCCTCAAATGTCTTGTTTTGTCCACAACTCAAAGATTTTCAGTTTACTGTCAGAGAGGAGTAAAGAAAGCAGCTGAAATCAGCTTCTTAAAAATGTACTCAACCCAATTAACTGATTATCAAATTAGTTGATGATTCATTTAATAATCAATTAATCATTGCAGCTCTAGTCACATTAAAGGGTAACTTAAGTATATTTCAACCTGGACCTATTTTCCCGTGTTTTGTGTACAAGTCACTAATGACCGTAGACCTGTAAGAAAGAAAAAATTCTCTGATTTCAGCTTCTTAAATGTGAATATTTTCTGGTTTCTTTACTCTCTGACAGTAAACTGAATATTTTTGAGTTATGAGTAAAACAAGACACTTGAGGACGTCATCTTGGACTTTAGGAAACACTGATTTGTCATTTTTCACCATTTTCTCACATTTTAAAACAAACATCTATTAATCAGTTTATTAACAAAAATAACCGACTGATTAATCAACTACGAAAATAATTGATAGTTGCAGCTTTAAATGACAGATTTTGGAACTGGTCCAGTATAAAGTGAAACCACTGCAGCCATCAGCTGAAACTGACTGCAACATAATCCTTAATGGAAGATTATGGTCGAGGTACGTTCACTAGAAGTTCTTGTTTTTCCACTGACAGGTTCAGATAGTTATTCTAAGCGTCTGACAACATGATGGAAAGGATCACAACAGAGACAGAGCTCTTTGTTTAACCAGAAACAGCTGACTTCTCTCTCTGGCCAAAGCCACCAAACTTCATTTGCAGTAATCTTTTCATTGTACAACACAATTCAATTCAAACTAAACAAAACAAAATAAAACTCTTCTAAACCATCTTCATTTATCTTTCCACTGTTCCAACAATCACCAACTCTGATTTGGTTCAATTAAACCCTTAATTCACGAGAATGAGGTCAGACATCAGAGAGTCAGTGTGTAGATCCAGAACATTAGAATAACAATCTGAACCTGCCAGCAGCAAAAACAAACACTTTTGGTGGACAGACTTTGACAGTTTGCAATTGTCCATGAGGATTACAAGACAGCCTGTTTCATGGCAGACAGCAGCAGAAGTCACACTCAATACTGGAGTAATTTCAAAAATTGTTGTCCACGTTAGTCACTTACGACACAAAAGTTGAAAAATATGGTCCAGGTTGGACGTATGCAGCAGTTACCATTTAAGCACGAGTCAAAGCAGCAAAGCTTGACGTGTCCCGTCTCCTGAGAAGAAGAGTGGGATTTATAAAAGGAAACTGAGCACAAATGTTTAGTGTGGATTCTCCACAAAGTTTTATAAATGAGGCCCCATACGATAAGGAGGTTATTCTCTGTGAAAGACAGCGACGGGACAAGAAATTATTCTTATTTTGTGGGTTTGCTGAAACTAGAGCTGTAACGATTAATCACTTCACTGATTATTAATCGACTATTAAATTAATTTCCAACTATTTTGATAATCAATTCATCAGTTTGAGTCAAAATTCTCTGATTTCTGCTCCTCAAATTGTCTTTATTCCTCTCTGACAGTAAAGTGAATATCTTTGGATTGTGAGTAAAACATTTGAGGACGTCATCTCGGGCTTTCGGAGACAGTGACTGACACTTTTTTTACCATTTTTTATTACAAAACAATGGAAATCTGTCTTAGACGTAGCTCACACAGAATCACTGCTGGTGAACAGTGTTGCACAGGTTGTTTAGTTTAGTTGATTTATAAAAGGACAGTGTGCAATAACATTGTTCATTTACAAGAAATGAAAACATGGCTGCGCCACATTTAGCGAGACGCTAATTTCCATCTGCAGTCCCTCACATCAGCAGACGCAACAGTAAATGCAGGTGTCTTACACAATAAAAGCAGTAAGTACACACTGCACAGTAGAAAATACAATATGAAATACACAGTAGCAACCTGATAAAGTGACCAGGTAACCAGTGCAGGTGTCTTACGTAATAAAAAAAAAGTACATGCACGCAGCACAGTACAAGGAACCGAGCTGATGAAGCTGCTGGAACCGTTTCAGCCCTTTTAGGTTCAATGTTCAAAACTGTTTCAAATCAACAAAAGCAAAGTGAACCGTACCTTTAATTCTTCCTCTTAAATATTTCAGAAGCTCGTTGGTTCCTTTCTGATGAGGACAAAAGAGGAGGAGTGTGAGCAGTTAGAATATTAACATGAATGTTTGTTCTAGTGAAGCAGAATGTGTATGTTAGCAGCTGTTTTACATGGAAACATCACTGAAGCATTTCTAAATATACCAACTGATACTGCCATGGTTTGCATCCGTTAAAATGAAATGTGCAAATGTGAAATGTTAAATGTGTGACTGTGTTGATGTGATCTGTGGCAAGCAATTCATTTTAAAGCTGTCAAATAGTAACTTTTCTTATAAACGAGCAGCTGTATGAAGGAACCCAGAAGAACACAGTCTTTTCTGGGAGACATGCTGAATCCTGATGATTTAGGGCTGACAAGTCTTTACATGGAGGTGTTTAGTCATCACTAAGCAGGAGCAGATGAAGAACATTTACCTGGAGATGATACTCTGACAGCACAATCTATAGTGTTTTATAATTGTACTTATTTGTACTTAATTTAGATGCATTGTTTTCAAGTTATCATTAACATCCAGATAAGATTTAGATATTTCTAAAACACAACAGTTTAGCAGAGTATTACAGTTTGGTATGACTGTGATTTCTGATAGTACAGGCTCCAGCTGCTTGACTGCCACTGTTATATCTTCCTCTCTTCTCCAAACTGTTTTACTGTGTGTGTTCTGTGTTTGTGTCTTCAGTGTGTCACCTACAGTGAGCATGTCTCTCCTGATCCCTCGCAGAGGGTTCCCCTCCAACAGTAGCACCTTCAGATTGGGCAGCAGGCTGAGGGACGCTGGAAGACTGACACAGACAGACCCAGATCACCTTCAGGTGATGACAGTGTACTGACAGTATCTGCAGGTAAAAACATCTTCTCAAGTGTGTTCAGAAGTGCATGTGTACAAAAACGTGTTCTGATGGCTGACTGTAAAATCCACCTGGTGAAATCCCTGTGAGCAGCGGATGATGAATGTGAACTGATGCAAAGGCTAGTGGTTATATTTCTTACTGACCGGATATCAATTATAATCATGCAATGGCTTGCATCTGCATAATCAATGGACCTGGAGCTAATCTCTAATACCACTGGACCAATCATGTTTACCAAGTTTGAGGAAATTCCCTCAAGGAGTTTTTCAGATATCACATTCACAAGAATGGGATGACCTGAAAACATAATGCCTGTGGCCACAGCTGTTGTTGGCACTGAGGCATAAATAAGGGCTTTCTTTTCTTTTTTTTGGAACATTCTGCATCATAGATGTCCTACAGCATACAGTCATAATGTGCACAATAGAATCAGGGTGATCAGTCAAACAGTATTTGAGATTAGCTCTGGACAAGATGCAGGTTGGTTGATCACGCACGCACACATGGAAGTGATCACATTATTCCCTGGCGGGGATAACAATAATTATGACAAAACTACACTCAAATATCTAATAGGATAAATTGATGAGTTTATGACATTTAACATCAAAAAGGTCAAAGGTCAACTTTATTGTTACATCTCAATGTTCAGCTCTCTATCAGTCCTCCGTCCTCTGTAAAAATAGTCTCTAAGTGAAGACAGCATGTTTCTACCTGGAAATGATTCACTGGAATCACACATGTAGAGTGAGAACTTCCACTACCACTGACTGACTTCTCACTCTTCTTAACTGGCCACTAGGGGCCGCAAGTGATCAACAACTGCTTCAGTCTGAAATCTTGTTTCAGCTCAGGACAACATATGTGGAGGTCATGTTAATGTTGCTGGTTGCATCTGGCAGTTGTGGTGACATTGCAGTAGGTGCTTCACCATCTGTTGCCTGATCTGCACTCTACTGTGTTGAGTTTGGAATTTGGGCCCAAAATTGCTTTAGGTATCATGTTGTCATCATGCCAGCGACTTACCTGGAAATGTCATTGTTGGTGACGTCGAGGCGTGTGAGCGTGCTCAGTACGGTGACCTGCTCAGGCAGAGCTTTGATCTTATTGTCTCGGAGTTCTAGAATAGAGATGGCCGACAGGCAGGCCAGCTGCTCCGTCTCCAAATGCTCAATCTGGTTGTTCCCAACATACAACTCCTACACTCACACACACACACACACACACACACACACACACACACACACACACACACACACACAAACATATACACACAATTATATTTCTTCAGGCTGTGACATTTAACACAGTGTACAATCATCAAACTCAGGCTGCTTTTGTGCACACAAAAGATTTATTTCTCTCAATTTTTGCTTACAAACTTGCTAAAATCTGTGTTAGAGAGAACTTCTCCTTTGACACGATGATTCATCTAACTGACAGGTGTGGCATACAGAGATGCTGAGTACAGGGTTCCTACACCTTTTCCACAGTGAAATTCCAGCACTTTTTAAGCATTTTCAACATTTTTCCAGCACCTTACAGCTGTTAAATGGCATATTTACATACATCTGCATGCTCAAAATGTTTCAATCAGATGTTATTGTAGAATTCTATAGAAGGGAGGCAAATTAATGGAAAACTCAATCAAGTTTCATGTTTCAAAATGTGACACCTGTCTGTAAGTAGACTTGTTACTGTTAAGACTTGGTATATTAATCGATTATTAAATGAATCTCCAACTATTTTGATAACTGATTAATCCTTTTGAGTAATTTCTTAAGAAAAAAAGTTCAAGACATTTGAAAACATCATCAACCAACCAAACAGCAAACAACTAATCGATTCGTGGAGAAAATGATCAACAGATAAACCAATAATGAAAATGACTGTTGCAGGAAAAAGATTAATTAATCGATTAATCATTTTAAGTAACTTTTCAAGTAAAACAAAATGTCCAAATTCTCTGATTTCAGCTTCTTAAATCTTAATATTTTCTCGTTTCGTTACTAAACTCGGCTCGCTCCAACTTATTTTATTTCTTTATCTAAAAAGCAAAGTATTTAGTCAGGCTATATTGGCAAAGGAGACGTGCTCACCAACATGGCTTTTAACATATTTGTGAAAGAGAGCTCAGTAAATCTGGTCATGGATCTAATTCTACCTGTATCATTCACACCACGACTGAGCTTCACACCTGTGGAAACTCTCATGTTGCTATGGTTACCTTGAGTGAGGGTGCAGGCAGCTTTGGAAGGAGGCGGATCTTGTTGTGTCTGAGGTACAGCTGCTCCATAGAGAGCATCTCTGATAGGTTTGCAGGCATGTCGGTCAGCTGGTTATTGCTGCAGTCCAACAGCTTAACGTCTGTGAGAGCAAGTCGAAGAAAAAGGAATAATTCTTTAAAAATCCCTATTTACATGCAAACAGATATTTTTAGGAGCTGAGGGGTATTCCTTCAAGGCTGATAATGAAATCTGAGCTTAAGTGAAAAAGCCCAGCTTGAATTAATTGCAACTTCCACTCAAGATAACTAACACAATTTAGCCTGGTCAAATCAAAGCTAACTCCAGGCTTATTTAAGCCAGGCTTAAACAAGCCTGCACTGTGAGCTTACACGGAGAACATAAGCAGGCTAGGACGGTTGATCATCATAAAGAAGATACTATGTTACAAAAAGAAGGGAACATTAAAGTAGTGTTTGTCGCAGCATTGAAAAAACCCTGCAGATGAACTATATGAAGAAAATAAAGGGTTTGTCCGGAAAAAGGTCAATACTGCCGCAATTAACATAATAAGAGATGGCTTGGCGAAAACTTGATGCCAAGATAATATGATCCAAATTAGGGCTGAACGATTTTAGGAAAAGATCTAATTGCGATTTTTCTGGCAGATATTGCGATTTCAATTCGATTCACGATTTTCTTCAAATCAAGCTTCAGTGCAATATTCACAATGTACAGTAACATTTACAAACATGACAGAAAATTACATCATACCATCAAAGCAACCTGGTTGAAGTAGGTGCGGGAGGGAACTGCATATCTTCTGTCCAGCGTGCAGAGGAAGTTTTTAAATCCGTCTTTAGGGGTGCAACGGATCAAAAAACTCACGGATCGGATCGTATCACGGTTTTGAGTCACGGATCGGATCATTTTTCAGATCAGCAAAGAAAAAAATGGTGGGATTAGGGTTACATTATTTTAAAAATGCACTTGGCTTTGATCTCTGTCTGTCTGTAATTATCACCATAGTTATGTAATGTAATAATAATAATAGTAATGATAACGGTAATAATATTAAAATCTTCAAACTTATACAGTAGGCTAATGTATATACATACATTAGATCATTATACACTGCACAGTATAATATACAACTACGCTCTTTAGTCTGGCTCAATGTCCCGCCT
>JAJHUR010082425.1:0-57340 GCA_027495735.1 Lutjanus campechanus
TTTTTTTTTTCTCCATGACACTTTAGGGGCTCCGTACAAAGCTAACCGAACCTTATCTTTTCTTTATGGTAAAGTCGCCCCCTCTGTCCACTTCGTCTTGTTACGTCTTTTATGTTGTTTTTACCTTGTTACGTCCTTTTCGTCTTGTTATGTAATTTTCATTTCGTTACATCTTTTACGCTGTTTTAGTCTTGCTACATTGTTTTTGTCTTTTTCGTCATTTTCGCTTTGTCCAGTTGTTTTTGTCCTTGATACGTCCTGTTACGTCATTTTCATCTTGTTACGTTGTTTTTGTCTTGTTACATCTTGTTACGTTGTTTTCGTCTTGTTACATCTTTTACGTTGTTCTTGTCTTGTTTTCGTCTTGTTACGTTGTTTTCGTCTCCTTACATCTTTTAAGTTGTTTTTGTCTTTTTTACATCTTCTACGTTGTTTTTTTTGGTCTTGTTTCGTCATCATCATCATCATTTTCGTCTTGTTACATCGTGTTATGTCCTTTTTGTCTAATCCAAGGACATATCTTTTCTATGTGTCACTGTCCCATCAATTTAGGTTGAAATCGGCTTTGATGTTGGGAGGGCAGCACGCAAAGATCCGAATAATCAATTATTTCCCCCTCCAATACCTTGAAACTAAAGTCCGAAGTACAGATATTTGTGTTAAAATGTAGGAAAGAAAAGTAAAATATTGTCAGATAAATAAATACTCAAGTAAAATACCGATACATGAAAACTACTTAAGTACTGTAACAAAGTAGATGTACTTCCCACCTCTGCATTACAAGAATACCACCAGGTCTCAAGTTAATCTTTACAAGTCTCCAGTCAAATCTTAGGTGAATCCACACAAATCAAGTCTGCAAGTCAATCAGTGAACAATTCATACAATCTACAGATGTATCTATCCATCTGTATTGGTAATACAGGCTGAACACGTGGTTAAATCAGTTAAATGGAGTAAATCGAAAAGGCTAACATGTGTACGGTTTGTGTTAGCAGGTTAATGTAGCAGCTAATGTGGAGTAGTCAGAACTAATCCCAGTTGACACGAGGACTAATCCCAACTGGCAATCTACGGCAGCTCTGCTCACCAACCAACATCACTAATCACAGAGTCCTTACATGTTTCCTGTTTAAATTATTTATAAAGTGCATCAGTCAGAGCCAGAGACAGCTAAGAACTGCTCTCCATTAAAATCCGAGATCGTTCTCCTTCATCATCAGCGTAAGAAGTCCTAACTGTGAGCACGATGTGGGCTCTCTGCAAAGTGTTTTTCGCAGAGGCCAAATCAAGTCACCACACTAAGTGGCTCACATACCACCACATTAATCTCCATTAACACAGATGGAGACTTAATCCCTGCTCTTCGATGGCAAGTGACCCAGAGACTCTGCCTGAGCTGACATCATCACAGGACCACAGCTGGTCGCACTTCACCGCGGCAACAACGCAGCAGAAATAACGTTTACAAACATGATGCTGGAAAAAAGACTGTTAATATGATGATCATCACAGTTTCAAATCAAGTCTCAAGTAAATCTGAACAAGTCTCACGTTAATGTGAACAAGTCTCAAGTCAATCTGAACAAGTCTCACGTTAATGTGAACAAGTCTCAAGTTAAAGTGAACAAGTCTCAAGTTAATGTGAACAAGTCTCAAGTCAATCTGTACAAGTCTATAGTAAATCATTACAAGTTCTTTCTCAAGTCAGTGTTTAAATCTCAAGTTAATCTATGCAGGTCTCAAGTCAAGTCTAAATTCAATCTATACAAGACTCAAGTTAATACGGAAAAGCCTCAAGTCAGTCTATTCAAGTCTCGGGTCAAGTCTCAAGCCAATTTGTACAAGTCAAGTCAAAGTTAATTCCCAAGTCAATCTGTACATGTCAAGTCTAAATTCAGTCTATACAAGACACAATTTAATCTGTGCAAGTCTCAGGTCAGTCTGTTAAAGTATCAAGTCAAGTCTCAAGTCAATCTGTATAAATGTCAAGTTAAACTGTAATGTCTCAAATGAATCTATGCAAGTCTCGAGTCCATGTGTATAAAATCTTTACAGTCTCAAGTCAAGTCTAAATTGAAGCTATACAAGATTCAAGTTAATCTCTGCAAGGCTCAAGTCAAACTGTTCAAGTCTCAAGTCAATCTGTTCAAGTCTCAAGTCAATCTATGCAAGTCTCAAGTCAAGCGTGTAGTCAATCTACACAGGTAAGTCAGTCAGCACAGATTTTTAGTCAGGAATCAGGACAATCTATACAGGTGTCAAGCCCAGTCTACACAAGTTTAAAGTGAAGTCCCAATTCAACCTACAAGTCTAGTGTCAAGTCAAGTTAGACACACTTTAAGCCAAGTCTCAAGTCAGTCTACATAAGCCTCCAGTCTTTCTGCATGCATGTCTCAATTTGAACAAGATCTTAAGTCGAGTGTTAAATCTCAATTCCTCAATGACAAGTTCAAGTGAAGACATAAGTCTTTATAATTTCAAGTCATTTGCAAGTCTTTCAAGTTCCTCCTCACTAAAGTGACTCAGCATTTGAATATCTTGCTTTCACGGCTGTCTTGATAGTATTTTGGGGAGCAAAGTCCAAATTGAGTGTCCAATAATCATTTTTGTAACCTGAGTCTGACTCAAATAAAAGCCTCAAATCTGAAGCATGCAGCTCGGACAACTACACAATCCCGAAGACTGCCAAACCGAATTGTTGAGTACTTTTGCACACAGTGTTGACAGATAATTTAGTTTAACAATTCACTTGATAAACAGCATTTTCAAAAACACAGGTGGGGGAAGAATCCAGAAGGAGAAAATATCAAACTGTTTTATCTTCTCTGATTTTTTGACTCTTGACTAAAAGGATAAAAACGCCTTGTCATTAGTGTGAAATTCACAACAGCGAGACGGTGTGATGAGCGTCTCTAAGATGGGAAGTGAGACAGATAAAAATAGAAAAGCATCATGCACACACACTGAGCTAAAGTGAGCGCAAGAAAAGACACAAGACAATTCTTTGTTTCTGCTGAGGCCACAGCAGCTGGGGGAAGGTGGAGCAGGGAGGGTGAGAACGTATATGAGTGTGTATGTGTGTGTGAGTTGTCTGTCTGGGAGGAGAGAGGTTTTGTGTGGAGAGGCTGTCAATTTGTGTGTAGCGGTAAAATGCCATAAAAAGACCATAAAAACATTTAAAGGCATACTAAATTGAGTCCTCTGGGCTTTCCTCCTCTCTTGAGTGTGTGTTTTTGTGTGTGTGAATACATCACAAACAGCCTTTCTGAAGACTTCACTCACAGCTGTTTGTTTCTGGCTAGAAGGGGCCTCTCATTTATAATCTGATGTGATAAGAACTCGCACAAACTGAGCTATTTTTATGAACTAATTTTACAAATTCCTTCAGGAACATTATGGAGTGTTAAGGGCGTTTATGTGTAGGAGACATTCATCACATGACACTAACATGAGGAGGTCTGTGTTTTTACCTACCAGACTGTCCACACCGCCCAGTGTGTGATTGGCGTTGTACAGGGAGTAGGTCAACTGGTACACGCCGTCATTGGTCTCACTGTTGCCATAGAAACCCACACCCACTGCGACGCTGCAGAGAGAAGAGGCATGGAGGGACAGGTAAGCCTGTGTTAAATTAATGAGAGGAGCAGAGTACAACGGCAAACGCTGCTTGGCTTGTAAATCCCGTATGTCCGAGGCGATGTCCTTTTCAATCACTGGATTCAAAGTTTGCCAGCTTCAAAGCCATCATTAGAACCCTGCGCTGAATTCAAAAAACGAGTGCCAGACGACCTAAAAGTGATGATTTTGTCTCTGTTCTAAAAGACTGTGCCATCCTGCGGCAGATACCTGGCACGACAGAAAACAGCACCTACACAATATTTTATGAATATTTCATGCCTTATTTTTCACTCAGGCACTTTGGGCATTATCATAAAGCAGCATCATCATTTTTTTTTCTAATCCTGACTTTTGAATAAACAGGAAAAAAATACGAAGTAAAGAGGCACTTTGGGTCAAACCCTGTAAGGAGACGGAAGTGTTATTTTGTCCATGAAATGGTAAATTGCCAAAGTGAACATAGGCCTTGTTCAGACTGATCTGCCAAATCTATTTTTGGCATGTCCAGATTGGATTCAGATTGATTTTAGACAGTCTGGCAAGCAAAGAAACACATGAAATTCGTTTTTTTGCAAGCCACATTTGGAGGTGGTTGGATATGCACTTTCAACCAATCTACCAATCTTCCAAATTTGCCATGGCAACGGTGGCGTAGATGTAGATGTTGCAGCCGGTAGCTCCTTCAAACTTTGCTACTTTTCTCTTCCAACCTGTTATTTTTTCGGCTTTATTGCTGAAACTCACATCACCTATGACAGAAATACACTTGCAGGCAGTGGAAAAAAAGAAGTTTGGGGTTTGGATTAAAGAGCAGCGGATCTCAAAACGATCAATAATGCACATGGCATCTTTTGACTATGCGCACAGAGCAGCTGGTTGCACTGCCACTGACCACCTCAAGAGGAGTGGAGGTGAGCAGGGATAAAAATCATGCTAAGCCAGCTTGTACAGTGATCAAATGTAAAGGTGCAGCAGCAACATGGAGAGCATGGAGAACAGGAATTTCCTTTAATATTAATAATTGATCTTATCTTATTTTAACAACAGTCCGTGGACAGACGCTGGCTTCTGTACAGGCAAAACTAGAGGGAACCTACCGGAACGAGACAATTTATTATGAGATATTGTATAGCGTACGTAGTTGCCAGTGTAGGGCAATTTACTGAAATTTAGCAAGTACTTACAATTAATAGCTCATTCTCTCAAAAGTACATGAACTGCTTAAGCAATTAATACATATAAAAGTAATTATATACTAGGGAAAGTAACTTCAAAGTGTCTCTTTAAATTTTCTTATTAATGACACATTAATGCCATTTTTTTAATCTATCATTGTACCCATTATCACTGATGGGAGTTATTAATACTCCCGACCACCAGAGGGCAGCAACAAATAGTGTTCCTACCTGTTAACCACACTTTTAAAGGTTATCAAGTAGACCAGTCATTCCCAAAGACTGGGTCAGGACCCGCAGGTGGGTGACAGGGGATTTTATTTGTGTCCCCAAATAAATCAACTACTATGGAGGAAATTCTGCAAATTTAAGATTTATATCTGTTGTTTTCCTAATAAGAAAATATAAAAACAATTAGACGGCCTGTTAACTTGGCCAAAATGAATTTATTTCTCTTTTATAAAGTTTTAATATGTGTATGTTTTAAATAAAGCATCAAGACAAAATAAGGTGTTGTGAAAATGGCAGTAAAAATTGTCAGGGACATTAATTTATGCACAAATTAACAAATTAAATTATTGTGACTTGGGTCGCAGTGGTTTATCATTTCAAAAAAATTGGGTCCAGAGGAAAAAAGTTTGGGAAAGACTGAAGTAGACAGTAGGATTTGGTAGAAGAAGAAAAAGTTAGGAGACATTAAACATCAGCTATGTCTGCTGTCCTCTGCAGTGGTCCACTATTTTCAGGTAAGGAAAAAGTAATCGTGTTATTAATTTGAAAAGGTATTGCTAAAAGTAGTGGAATTACTGAAACAGTGGTAGTTACTGATGGCGATGTCGTTACCACAGCAACCTATGCAGATGGCTTGGTGATGTCTAGACACACAAATCCCGTGGGAACGCTTGCAAATAACAGCGTGGACAGTGTCTTGAAGATGATGATTTGAGAAACAAATGTGATCTGCCTGCACTCTGAACAAAGCCATAGTCATCCAAACACACTTAAGACAGCGGATTGGAGAGGCAGAGTTGCCATGTGTCTGTGTCTGTCTTGGGGGGGGAGCATCTTGGAGACTTCACAGACAATTAAGGTTGTGTGGGAGAGATAAAATTAGACTCATTCAGAGTTTGTGCCTCTGCCATAAAATGCTTTTGTGCTGCACATTTAGCCACCATGTTAAACACAAAGACTTGCTTCTCTTACGTTTTGTACAGTGTAATAAAATAGTTTTTCAGAAATACATAAAGATACATGTGTGCAGCTGCAGCAAACCTACTTTTGATGCACATGTTTATGCAGAGCTCAGAACTGAATGGCTCACTACAGCAGGCAAGGCAAATATAGTGGATGAAGCTGCAAGAAACTGTTTGGGTGTTCATTTACGTAAACAACACTCTTTGAACCAGAAATTATACAATACAGTGTTTTGGAATGTGTGTGCATAATTTGAAGCCACTTTTGCATATTCAGTCATCCAAGGATTTCATTTGTTCAGCTGGAGCATCAGCACAAACAAAATAATAACCAGCATAAAGGCACACTCTTAAGTAGTCTCTCTGAGTTTCTTTTTCCCCCCAAAATTGCTGTGGCATTGTCGTCGCTATGTGATGAGATTTCAAGCAGCTAGGAAATTGTCCTCTGCATAAACACCACAGGTAGATCAGATGTAGAAACTAATCTCACAATTTATTCTGCACTGGACAGGTCTCTTGAAAAGACAATGTTACATTAGGGACTCTAGCTAATATAATGAACAGAAGGTCAGATGCTATGAATAACAATCCCAATGCAATAAAAGGCCAGGGTTTCCTGCTGTGTTTTATAGTACAGTAGCTGCACCTTATGCTATCCTCAGAGGAAATTATTACATTATATGAAATAAAACATTTAAGCATAACTGCGGTATTACTCAAAATACATCCACTAAAAGTGTTTGTTCTTGCAACTGACAGGTTCAGATTGTTGTTCTCAGTGTCTGACAATATTAGAGAGAGGATCGCCACAAAGGTAGACTTTATTTTTAAGCGTATGATCCTTTTTGTTTAACCAGAAATAGATGCTATATCACTTCGTTCAAAGCGACCAGATTCTGTTGACAAAAAAACGTAATTTTACCTTTCTGGTCTACCGCTGCTTCAGTTGGTTCTTAACCCTTTAAAATGCTAAAAGTACACAATAACACAAGTAAACAAAAACACCTCAGTTACGTATATAATAACTTATAATAACTTTATTTATATAGCACCTTTAAAAACTGAGTTTACCAAAAGGCTTTGTCAGACAAAGCAAAAGAGCAGGATACCCCAGAGGCAAAATAACAGAAGGCCAACACAATGAGGCCAGACAGGAGCGCTAAAATAAAGCTAAATAAGGCTAAGACACAAAACTAAGACACAAGCAATAGATACAAAACCGCAAAATAGACAAGAACGGGAAAACAGGAAAAACACGACAATGAGAATAAATAAAATGGAGGAGATTTCAGAAACGTTACATGATGTTGTTTAGTCAGTATGAATAAGTAAATGGAGGAAATAAGACAACATCATGCAACGTCAATATAAATAAGTACACATAAAGGAATAAAATCAAATTAACTAAAACAACCATCCTTCAACAACATCACATAAAAGCGAGGCTATAAAAATTGGTTTCAAGAAGTGATTTGAAAGACATTACTGACTCTGCAGCCTTATCTCCACGGGCAGGTTGTTCCAAAGTCATGTGTACGTACAGACTGGGGAAGTACTGCAAGTTAACAAGTTGCCATAGTTGAGGTGGCCTCTCTTTAGTGTACGAAATTTCTACTTTCACATGTACTTTTAAAGTAGCATTACTTTGTCAACTTTGTGTAGGAGGTCGGGAAGAACCTGTGCAGTTATCGGCTCCTCCAACAGCAGTGTCAAACTTCAACTTCAGGCGCTCTTCATGAAGTAAAGGCTTGAGTATTTTGCATTCTGAGGTCATAACTCTACATAGATTTACTCACCAGAAGTGGATCAAGAATATGAACAGGAATTACTTTGTCCCCAAAAAATTTGAATACCTGAATATTTGAATACCTAGACAAAAAATATGAATTCATATTTTTTAATTTCTTTAAATATATTGCGCAGTACTTCATCACTTTACTGTGGTGGAGGTGGTCAGTTTTTTCATTATTTCTCCATGATCTATTTCTGGATATTGTCACAAGCAATGTTTAATTACTATGTAAATTCCAAAAACGTACCGTCATCGGTTACTGAGGGTGACTGTCTAATGTAGTCGATCAAATTACCCTTGCTGTCGCTGTCAGCAGGTAACTGCAGACACCGTGTCTAGGAGGGAACCATGAAACCATGAAAAATCTTACAAGAGTTTCTCAAATCTTGGGTTCCCTCGAGACACAGAGTGACAGACGATACAACGTGCCACCGCAGAAATGGTGCGCCAAAAACAAACCATTAGAGGCAGCGTTAGACCAGGAAGGTCAAAATGACTGTTTCAGTCAGACAACTCACGTTTAGAATGTTTATTCAGCAGCAGAACATGATTTGAGTTTGGCGTCTAGGCTCCGACTTCATCACTCCCCGCAGCTTAAGTTACATAGAGATAAGGGGAGTGATGAGCAAATCTTGAACCCCCCGTCGGAGCCTGCAGGTGGATGCTGGGGTGGTGGTGGGGTTAAAGAGCAGGCAGCAACGCTAGTGCGGGGCAACAACGCATAGGCAGGCAGAGGGAGAAATGGGAGGTTCAGCAGTTTAAATAGACCGCGAGATTGGAAGTGTGCGTTTGGTATGTAGTATTAAGAATGAGGTATGTCACGTGAGGTTGGCGTAGCAGCTCGAGTTGACTGCCTGAACTAGCTCGCCACATTTTTGTTGATGGAGTCTGGTCGATAATTAATCTGAACTTGTCAGTCGCAAAAACAAGCACTTTTAGTGGACTCTGATTGTGCACAGTTCCCCCTAGCTCAGTTTCTGCAGGCTGTACAATTAATCACTTCGACACAAAAACGTAGAAAAAAAAGGATCCAGGTTGGAAAAATTACGAAGTTACCGTTTAACCTTCAGGGAAAACAAGTGACAAAAGGCCTTGCAAAGGTCACATAAGATACTATAATGAATGAAGCTTTCCATCAGCAGGCACACATCACACTAAATTGATCATGAAATGAGATGCAGGCAGATTGTCTAAGACTCAGGAGATGACAAGACGCAGCACCATTTCCGGAGGGAAACTCTTTATACACTGAGTCACCAGTTTATCAAGAACACCACCTCCACTTTAATCCAATTCAACAGGCCTGAAGAAAATCATATTTTTATGACGCATTTCATGTTCACAAGCGTCGATTCAGCCGAATATGGGTTACAAACTTACAAAAAGTGTTATAGCGAGAAACATTTCCTCATTTGGTGTTTTGTTTATGAGGGTTTTGTTGAGAGGTGCTCCAATCTGCCCAAACTACAGCCTCCAAAACTGACCACAGAGAGGAGCTTTGTTTTTGCAGAGCTGTTGTAGTGGATTACTACCTCATCACCAGCTCAGACTGACACATAACTCACCACATCATCTGATAATCAATGTCAGTTAATATGAAACAGGAAGGAATAGTGCTCCCTCGAGCTGAGCAGATGGCTCTTTGACTTTGATTTATCACAGATCAATATTTTATGACCTCATTAACTCGAGAAGGTTTTATGAGTATGGTTGCCTCTTCACTCATCTAATAAACCATAAAACATCAATACAGCTTTCTCTGATCTTTTAATCGCCACACCCACTTACAACTATCTCAACATTTCATTTCAGCCACATGTCTCTTACTTTCATCTAACCATTTAATCCAATTATCTATCAGCTTTCTAACCATTTAGCCATGAAGCAAAATATTTCAGGTGTTAATGGATAAATACATTATTTTTAGATAAATATTTCAATAATGTACTTTTAGTTATTAACTACCATATACCCTTTTAGCTAACCTTTCATTTATATATCATAGTTTTTATATTTCTACCATTTCTACCAATATTTTGAGGTATTTCAACAGCCATTACTTTAACCTAACAAATTATCCAATACAAGCTATATTGCCTGTGTATCCATTGGGCTACTTGTAGCTATTTCAGCCTTTTTATTCCTTAAGCCACAGGTTATAACTTCTTGTCTTGCTTTAAAAAAAAAATCAGATTATGACTCATACTCCACAGTTTTTCCACGTACTCTCAAGCAACTGCTCCTGGTGCACAAAATGTGCCCCAGATGAAGGCCAGAGTCAACTCAGGTGAGAGCACCAAAGGAAAGGTAAGTAGGAGTCAGACTAATTGAGACCCAGAGCAGCGTCCTTAACCTTGCAGACTCCTCCTTGATGCTCCGGATAAGTGTTAAGCAGAAAAGTAAGCCTATAAACCCACAGTCAACGATGCTTCATGCGGCGTTCACCTGGAATCACTGAAGTCTGGCAGAGCTGCTGCAGCTCCGCAGCAGACAGTGTGGTGGTTGATGCTGAGTGCAGGTGGAGCAGAACAACAGGGGCTATTTTCCTAATTAGTACAACAAGGACAGAGTCTCATTAGCCGACCCCCAGCAGGCAAACCACCCACACTGCAGGTTTTAACATACGTAACCCACGGAGAAACGGAAGAGGAGACACATTAAAGGCAGAGCAGACATGAAAAAGAGACAGACCTGAAGAGACAGACTGACAGTAGCTGCGTTTCCACCGCAGGAACTTTGCAAGGGACTAGGGACCTTTGGAGGAACTCAGTGTGTTTCCACCACAGGGACCAGGGTCTAAATTAACTTCCAAGGACATTATTATAGTACTTTCCAAAAGTACAGGAACTTCGGGGGTGAGGTTTGCAGCACCAAAGATTTCTGTTTATTTTCTAAAAATCTGGAACTGCAAACCAGTTTGGTTTTTGTTCACAAGACAGCATATGACAGATGGACCAATGATCAATTCCAGGCCTTATTGAGCATTAACGCTGAGCACGTTATCAGTTGGAAAACCATCATTTTATATGGCGTAATCATTATTGTATAGTAATGTCAAAAAATACTTCACTTTCATACCTCAGCGGACTGATTTGCCCACTCTTTGTTGTAGAAATGTGGGCTGAGGGAACCTTTTAATTTCTTGAAAAGCAGTTCCTGGAACTAAATGTTCTTGGTACTTTAGGTGGAAACGTGGCTGTAGTTTCCAAAAGTACAGGAACTCTGAGAGTGGAGCTTGCAGTGCTGATATTTCTGATTGGTTGAGTGAACCTTTTATTTCCATGATAAGTAGTTCCTGGGACTCAAAGTTCATGGTGCTTTGGGTATAAAAGCACCAGAGTGTACAAGAAATTATATAACAGAAAAGCAGAGAGCATCACAATGGGACAAACAAAGCAAGACGGGAAACAGCAGTAAACAAATAATAGAAGATTGGCCTTGTGTCATGCACCCACATTTAATAATAATAATAATCCGCTGATGATGACGCATATGCTGGTACATTTTATTTGTTGGATGTTTTCTTTCTTTTCCTCACCATAAAACTTCACCTACAGTTGCACAATAGAAAATATACAGCGGGAGTCGCTCTCCTTTCATCTGTCTAAACAGATCCGCTAATGCCACAGCCGCAGAAAACTTATTGGTTAAAAGTAGCCGGGAGAAACATGGATTTCTTTGAACCACGCAAACATTTTAAGAGTAGAATCTAATTAATGTAAGGAAACTGGGCGAACAGAGAGGCGTGTGCAAAGGGAGAGAAAATTTCTCTTTTTTCCTGCTCCTCTTTCAATCCTTACAGTTCCCTTAATGCTGCTCCTTGAAACAGCCACAGTCTAATCCAGAGAGAAGGACTATCATAGATTTGAGTAGGCATCTGCTGTGCAAAAGTCTAACCTGTCATGTTGATAAATGACAGAATGGATAAAAGACATTGAGGGTGATTCAGAGAGGGAACCAGAAGCTTCAGCCTGCAGCAGAAAAATGCCTTTAGCCACTATGAATAGACTCAGACACGTTTGAATATTTGAGATTTTGCCCCAAAATGACAGCAGTGACTCTCGTGAGATGACAAATATAGAAAGTATAAAGCCTCAGAGATGGCGATCCCCAAAAAAATCCCCTTAATGTGTAGCAAGTCTGTAATATAAAACACAAATAGCTCCTTTCTAAATTTTTCATGCACACATCCCCATTTTCAGAGCTAGAGAGACTTCCAAAATAGCCAAATTAAGGCCTGAGACGCAAAAACAAGTTATAAATTGCAAGCTACTAAAAATAGATGACCCCAAAAAAAGCCAACGAGGGTTTAAAAACACTACAGCTGGTATGTTTTTTATTGCTGATACTGTAGGCATCCAATAAAAAAGCTTCTGGTGTGCCAAAGCATTTCTGTACGGGATCCAGTGGAGGACACTGATATCATGTAAACAAGCAGTTTATCTTTCTTCCTTTCTTTCTCTCCCCCCTTTTTTTGTGCCCTCTATTCTCTGATTGGCAACACACACACCTATCACAACAAACAAGCACAAATAAATAATTTAAGTGTCCTTGGAAAGGAGAATATCTCCTGATGATCCATTTGCATAAGCAGTGGAAACACTGCCTTCACTGTGGGGAAAGTCTGTGCACTGTCTCTGCTGCCTGTGTAAATGAAAACCCCTCGGAGATCAGTGGAGAACTCTGACAGTGTTTTTCATTTAAAGTATTTTAAACTTTAATTTATTTGCTGGCTTCCATCCATCTGTCAGAAAGACAAGAAGCAATTGCGAGGTGTCGTTAACCTCGGCTCTAAGATATTGGCAAAGCATAAAAACCCCTTACGCTGTTTAACACTGACGGCGCTCACAAAGGCGTCTTAAGATTGTTTGATTGTATGCAAACAAACAGAAGTAGCGACGCGCAGATCGACTCTGACATAATACAAATCCACATGTACACACAACCATAAACCCACTGGCAAGGCAAAGCAAAGCAAGTTTATTGATACAGCACCATTCAGACACAAGGCAATAAAAAAATTACAAGTTAAAAATTGCATTTAAAAGACAATGCAAACAAAAAATGAAAGCAAACAAATATAAAAACTATAGTTTGCTTTAACAAGACGTTATGTAACTACTTCAGTGGAAAGCTGCAGTAAACCATGTTTTAAGCCCTGATTTAAATGAGCTGACCTCAAATAGCAGGAAGGTTGTTCCACAGATGGGGAACAGAAACTAAACTCTGTTTCACCTTGCTCGTTTTTGATCCTGGGTACACCGAGTAAGCCTGTCCCAGATACCTGAGGGGGTCTCTGTGCTTTGTAACGTACAAGTAAATCAGAGATGTATTAAGACCCGAGACCATTTAGTGTTTTACAAACTTGTAATAGGATTTTAAAATCTATCCTAAGACTCACAGGGAAGCCGGTGCAGTGATTTCAGCGCTGGTGTAATGTGCTCCACTTTCTCGGTGTTGGTGAGGACTCCGGCAGCAGCATTCTGGACGAGCTGCAGCTGTCCGATTGATTTGTTATTAAGACCCGTGAAGACACCATTACAAGTGTCCAGCCTGCTAAAAATAAAAGCATTTTCTGTATCTTGTTTAGACAGAAGTTCTATAAGTCCTGCTTTGTTTTTAAGGTGGCCGATTTTGTAATTATCTTTAAGTGACTGCTGAAATTTAGGTCCGAGTCCGTAACAAACACCCAGATTTCTGGTTAGTGTCGCGCATTCAAGGTGAGCCCAGTTATCTCAGTTTTTTTCTGTGTACAGTTGTCAAAAATTCTGGCACATCCACTTATTGTTTTGTTCAATCCACTTACTTATTCAGCAAATATCGGGGACTGTAGTCGTGTGGTGACAGTGACACAGCAGAGACAGGCTGCAGCAGCTCCACAAGAGAAGACAAGTCCTCCACTGTAAGTTGATCCGCTGTTAATAAGTGTCATCTATCTGTCAATGTAAAGTTAAACCTGTTATCCCAAAAACAAAAGCCCACCGCTCTGAAATAAACACACTCTGGACGATGAGTTAAGTGGCTGCCTGTCTCACTGTCTGCCAAACTCCATTAACGTTTTGCTCAGTTTAACGGGAATAAACATCTCATCCTTCTACTAGATTATTAATGATTTCTTACGAATCATAAAGACACGCTTACTCATTTGACATAAATTCGGAATTGATTTAAACTCTATTAATATGAAACGGACATACAAAGCAGTTATTCTGGTCTGAATTGGACATTTCAAAGGGGGATAATGTGGCTGTAGCTTTCATGCAAAGTGATTATTTATCTTTAGCTTGACCTCTGATGACACATCGTGGTAACTTATAAAAATTATGATGGTTATATTACAGTAAATCAAACTATCAGTACCTTTGTTACAGTCCAGACGTCCTCAGCATGAGCAGCTTGATCAGTTACACTACAGTGTAATTACACAGTTAACGTGCTACACCATGGGCAGGGCCGCAGCCACAGCTGAGTGACATCTGCTCTGGTTTCACCACTGTTAATTGGGATGGACATCACAGCGTATCAGCTGCAGCCACTGTCAAACATAATTAGAGTGGAGGACGGCAAGACTTTAAGCAGAGACAGACGGAAGAGGGGAGGACGAACAGGACCGAGCGTAGAGGGACGGGATCAAATGAAAGAGAGGACATGCTGAAGAGAAGTGGGGAGTAAAATGAGGGAGAGAAGACAGGAAGGATCTGGACTGATGAGATTAAAATGAAGCCAATTTTCCTGATTCCAAGTCCAATACAGAGTCCGCTGGGATATTCCTCTGGCATATCCTCGAGACTGACATAATCAAAGTTGGGAATCACAAGACGGAGTGTTGATTTCCCACAGGATGTTCCTCCAACTTCATTCAAAACTTATCAAGTCTGGCCACATAAGATCTTTACATGTACTCCAGACCAAAACACATCACTCCTGTGGGGTTATTATTGGGTACTTTTAGAGGTAAAAAAAATATCAAACACTCACACAACATATTTAATAGTATTTTTACAGTATCTAACATGACAGAGGTTCCCACTTGAGGCCTGAACTGCTACGCAGAAGTGAAGACCAGACAGATGGATATGATTTTGTTTGACAGGAAGAAGGCTAAAGTGTGGGCTTGACTTAAGACCACCTCTGTCACTTCAACAAGCTGAGACAAGACAGAAACTTTATTCAACAAAGACACCTAAAGAGGGTCTTTATGGAATAAAGAAGAAGAAGAATTAAAAGAGCGCTAGTCAAACCTTAACCATGGTTTGTTACACAGAACCATCTGTGAAGCCGTCCACGGAAACCATTTAAAAAAGGGCAGGCAATTTCAAAAAAATCTTGGCAGAGATTTCTGATGTAAGAGATGCTATAGCATCTACGCTAACTTCTTTAGGAGCTGCCATTATGGTTTTACAATTAAACCTTGATTGCAGCTGCAGGTAGTTCCTCATCGACTCAGAATGACAGAATTGGTCAACTGTTAATTACTCCCAAAACGACACAGTACGAGCAGCGTCAGGCCTTCTGGACCTTAGCTAGGTTACCTAAGTCACATGACATAAAGCATGTGACACTACACATGTGGTTTACATTGCAAACTGGTCGCAGTTTGGTTAGGTTTAGTAACAAAACTTTCTCGGTCAGGTTTACACAATAAAACTACTTAGTTAAGATTTGGAAAAGATTGCGATTTGGGTTAAAGTAACTACATTACCTATGTCATGTGATGGAAGTGACGTCACTTGTGCGTCGACATAACTGACGTGACACTACACATGTCGTTTATGTTGTAAAACTATTGCAGGTTCGGTTTAGGAACAAAAACTACTTGGTTAGGTTTAAGAAAAGATCGTGGTTTGGGTTAAAATAATTACATTATTACATGATGGAAGTGACGTCACTTGCACAATGGAAGTGAATCAACAGACGTCACGTCCATATTGAAATTTTTAGCTACTCAAAACTAAATAACTCGACATTTTCTTTTCATTGCAAACAGGACTCAAACCCCGGTCTCCTGGGTGAAAGTCCGTCCTTCCACCTCACCTCCTCTAAATGTGGACTTTCTCGCTCTTTATCCTGTTTATTTTATCTCCTGTCATGTTTGCTATGTCCACCAGGGGGCGCCTCATAACAATAAATGGACATATCAGTGAGAATAAGTTTGTTTATGTATTAATTTGAGTAAGGTTGCACTCTCTTCACTACTTTGCACAGATCTGATATTTTTGTCTCTTTAGTGGACCTGACTCTTTAGTTTATCCAACTTTTTTGCAATTTTTCCTCTTTTTTGGGGGGAATTTCTGCAGTTTCAACCCAGTTGTATCACATAAGTTTGTCAAGACTGAGTCAGTGGTGATGCACGATGTAAAAAGTATGGCATTTATAAATTATGTAAATATATTTCACTACCAGCTTTTCTTGTTCGTTTTCAGGGGTCCAAGCATGCCTTGTTCTGAATAACTGAAAGTGTCTTGTTCTTACAAACCAAAAAGCCTCAAGGCAGAGAGACTTTTTTTTTTTTGCAAATAGGTTTAAAATTTAATCTACTACTCAGGCAATCAATTCATGAGGGCTTCTGTCAAAGTCAAAATGCAACTTGAATGTACTGTACGTGAATATACTGTAAGTCATTACACAACAGAGCAGACAGTTCCCATAATCCTCGGCTTCTTCTAGCTGCTGCTTGCAGCTGTATTTCCTCTCTTCTAATTTTGATTTTGCAACATACAACTTTAATGTGAGGCAGGCTGCCACTTTTGAGTCACTCCACACTTTAAGAAACTGCACATGAATTATTAAATATCACGTAACGAAGAGGCCACTTGACTTGGAGGGAACAGAAGCCATTTGCGACCCTTCACAGAGAGAATCCACTGAATAAAAGTGTGCAACATCAAGCTAAGAGTTGTATGATTAGTGCTTTCGTGCCGCTTTACCGAGTAGTGATTCAAAGGTAATTTGACACACAGATTGTTCGTCATCATGCTTTTAGCGACCAGCGTTGAGCTTTAAACTGAAGCGGTTAGATATTTTAAATATTTCCTTTTAAGAACTCTCTTGGATAAGGCTTTTTTTTCATTCACACTTTATCAAATTGCGTTCAGTGGCTATGGGCAGTGGCACAAAAATCAGACAAAGAGGAGACGGGATGTAAATCATTACTGTGAGTCACCTACAGATGGTACAGAACACTCTGGTCTGCAGTGCTGAGCTTTCAGGTTATTTTACACAACCATGACACCACTGTGTGTTTCCATTTAACAATGAACCTCCTCTGTAAAAAAAATTGATGTACGATAATACCCGAGGCTTAATTTAATATTGCCCACCGGTTTCTAAATATGACTGTCACATGGCTGAGAGAAGTACCCAGTCCTCTGGCAACAAATTCAATTAGCTACTTTGTGGAGAAAGCACATCTCATTGACTGACTTAATAGGTCCTATCTGGTGATGTAAGTGCTGACTATGTTGCACTGTGTTTTGCTACCTTTACAACAGGCTCAAAGTGAATATTTGCCTCTAAAGCTTTAAAGGGACAGTTCAGATTACTTGATGTAGGGTTGTATGAGGTATTTGTCGATAATCAATGTATTAGCCTCAATAGGTGGCGGTCGGCATGCCCCCATTTTGGAGAAGCAGAGAGGAGCACCTGCATGGAAGCTAAGCACAGTACTGCTGTGGACAGGGTCAAAAAAATCTATAAAAGAGTGCACACTATCTCTAGAATATTTTCAGTGTTTTACCTTGCTGTCATGCAACTTTTTCTGACGGGAAACCACCGTTATACGAGCCACATATCACTCTCTCCAAACCAACCAAAGTCCATACGCGAAATCAGTAATTTTACCAGTCGAGCATCTACCGCTGTCTCGCTTCATTAGATTTGTTTGTGTTATTGTCTGAATTCGTTGAATCCGAACCATCCTTTAAAACATGTCACGAGTCACACGATAACACTTACTAACTAACAGATTGAGACAGTGGTAGACCTTCCACCTGCATGTTCTGCAAGGTAAAATTACTGATTTCACTAATGGAGTTTGGTTGGTTTGGATTTTTTTTAATGCATAAATTAAAAATATGCATAAAAACTGGTGGGTGGTGGAAACGCACTTATAGAGGGCGCTCATCACATTAAAGTCCATTTAAAGCAACAATAAATACATGTTCTGACTTCTGAGTTTATCACATCACAGAAAAATGTATTACTAACCACACAGCCAAATCTGGACGATGAAAAAGTCATGAAACATGCCATCCCATGTGTCAAACACCGCTGCGACCTCTAAGATGGACGCTCCGTCTGGCAGCTTTGAGCTTCTCAACAATCAACTCATTCCTGTCAAAAGGTTGGTTTGGATTCACTGAAGTCACACAGTGACACAAACTAACTAACTAAGATTGAGGCAACGGTAGAGCAACTGTTCTATGAGGTAAAATTACTAAATTTTGGCTGGTTTGGAGAGAGCAATGTTTGGTCTGTTTAACGGTGGTTTCCCACCACTAAAGTCTGTCTGATGGCAAAGTAAATCATTGAAAATATACTAAATATAGTGTACATTTAAACTAATCTTGATTTTTGATTGATTGATAGATTTGCTGCTGACCCTGTCCACAGACGTTCATAGCTTAGGTTTCGCACTGGTACTTCTCCCTGCTTCTAAAACTGGGGACGTGCCAACCACCACCACAACCCCACATCAAATATTTTGAACTATCTCTTTAAGGTTTGTGATAGTTATTGTTTTTCAGCAGCATTAAGGGTTGATCTGCAAGTTTGACACGGCAGCAGAACGTTAACAGAGTCTCGGATCTTTGTAAAAATAAATAAATAATGAACTCCTCCTCATTGTCTGTGTACCAGCTAACGGCTAAACTACTGTGATATCATTAATCTTTACCGCAGATAAACATAATGTCATTTCGCATCAGGAAAGTTTTCTGTTCACCATAGACTTGATGAGATCCTGCAGCCTCCAGCCAAAAGAAATCAGATCTAGTGCAACGCTCCTCACTGTTAAATCTAAAAGGGGAGAAACACTGGGTCAGATATCATCTTAAAAATAAGGAAGCATCGCTCCTCTAAAAGAGCAATTTTAATCATTTAATTGCTTTATTAAATAGATTCCTCATGAAACGTGGTAATTAAGCTTGAAATTCACTACAGATAATTATTTTTTCTGTGTTGTGATGGTGACACAAGATGTGTGCTAATGGGACTGATGAAAAATGCCATTTCACTCACCATTAGTAACCTGCTTTCCATTATGTGGGTTGCATTATTCAGCCAGTGATGTAAAAAGAGTTTTTTTTTTTATGGATGCATCATAAATAGGCTACGCTTGATGAACTTTATAGTTTGCTTGTTCAGGCAAGCATTAAGTTGGGGGAAATGTTATTTACAAGTGTTGTAAGAGATTAAAAATTCATTATAATGTCGAAACTGTGCTTAGTTTCAATACCAGTGTTGTATTCCTGTCAAATTGCTTATTACTCCTTATTTTTTCAAATTTATATAATTTGGTAAAATGTAAAAATATTCCTATAACTCATTATGTTTCTCTCAACAGAGAGATTATTGCATTAGTCTCATATTGTTTTCTATACACCAGTGGTTCTCAAAGTTGAGTCCAGGGACCCGCAGTGGTCCTTGAGGGGGCTCCAGTGGGTCCCCAGGTGAGGAGGGGAATGAGTTATTTCCGCTATAATTACATCCATAAGGAGTACAATGACAGAATGTATTTCTATTTCGGTCATGGGTTCATCAGCAAAAAAATCCTGGTACAAAATCTCATCAAATCGGGGGTCTGTTGTCCAGTTTGTGTCAGTTTGGGGGTCTTTGATGTGGAAAAAGTGTGGGAACCGCTGCGGTTTCCCAATCTGACCCCCACTAGGGGTCACCACAGTTTCACAGGAGGTGGCTCGACCTGGATTTTTATAAGAATACCTTTTTCAGAAATATATACAGTACATTAAAGTGTATCTCTCAGCATTTCATTCATTTCTGTAGATAAAACTAAATACATTCTTATTTTTAAGGTTTAGATTATTATTCAAGATATACAGAAACAGAAAAAGGGCACAATGAAGACCAGGACATAAGCTATATTTACAGTCCTATATTCAAATATACAAAGTTAATACATTTTAAAATACATGATTCAGAAAAAGAATTGCATAAAATGTCATGTTTTGGGGTTTTTGTTTTCTGTAGGGTTGCATGGACCAAAGTATGGAGCATGGACTGGTTGGCTGTATATGTATGTATGTATGCGTGCAGCCCCTCTGACGTCTCTCTGATGCATTAGTGCACGTGTGTGTATTTCAGGCCTGTGTGTGTGTGTACAAAAAGAGAGACGAGTGAAAAATGTATCTTCCCCCAGGGACTGTCTTTTTCCTTCCTTTTCTGTTTCCTAAATGTGTTTCCTCCAGGTTTTTGGACTTTCTTCTGTGTTTATGGACTTTGGATGTGTTTGCACTTTCGGATTCGTTTGCTGTTGGACTGCTTTCTGATTTTGACTTCCGCCTTCCTGACCAGTAAACAGTAAACTTCTGCTATTTGATTCTGCATTCACTGCGTCTTTTGATCTGCACCTGCTCGGTCTAAAGTCGGCGTTTCGGGTCCACTCACTTGTTGCTCCTGGTTACCCCGCTTCACATATGTGACAAAAGAAGCTAACTCATTTGTAATAGGACTGTGACGGTATGGAATTTTTTTTACCATGGTGACAAAGCAACATTCCCGAGGGTTGGCGGCTTACCACAACTGTCCTAATTATTACGTTTTATTGGACTTTACTGAAGTATACTGTTGTAAGCATAGTGTTGCTCCTGTACAGAATAGGTGCACAATGTGTGTGAAACTGCCAGTGCTGCTCATAACAGAGCAGAAACTTAAACGTAGCAGTAAGTTGTCAGTCTGGCAGTAAATGTACAGTACAGGTTACAGTGTGTCAGTTAATAAATGATGCAGCTTCTCAAGATCAGGAAAACTTCGGTCTGCTGTTTCACAACTGCTGGAAAAGATAAGAGGGATAACCCTGAAGTAAGCTGAGCAAGAGAGGCTAATTTTAAGGTAATACTAATGCTAATGTTAACGTTGTAGCTTAACAACTTTGGCGCCAGTGCAGTCGTATCCCTTTCAGAAGCTCTGTAATCTTGCCTTGAACTGCAGTGTGTTTTTTGGACGCATGGTCAGTGTGTAGATCTGTAGATATTCATCCATATTTCCATGTTGAAAACAGCTGTGTTTGTTAGCATGTTGTTAGCCTTCCACTGCCACAATGCCACGGGATGGGTCTGTCACCCAATCAGAGGCCGTGTTCCTGACTTGTGTGCGATCCGTAGATGTATTAATAGCTTGACGCACTGATCTCAACATAAGATTGACCCTTCAAAATAAAATTTGTCTTGCTGACGGTAACGATAATGGGATTATTGTCACAGCCCTACTCTGATGCAACATTCGCAGGAAATAATCTGCTCAAAATTGATCAAAACTGCCTGTTTTACACAAACTTTATGCACATATCGCATCATTGTTTGGGTTAATCGTACAAATCATCAGTTGCTCTGTTAAATTATTGTTATGTATTGAATCTAACATGAAATATACATAAAATCTGTCACTTAGGAGAAAAGGGGTCTCTTAAGGGAAAAGGTTGGGAACCACTGTTCTAACACATCCTCTTATGTGTCATTTTTGCATTTTATTTTGCAAACTCAGTTGATGCATCCTGTCCGGAGGTTCAAGGCATCAAGGTGAAGAGATTTGTGTGCCAGTTGGCTGTCACAGGCAGTAATGCATAATCACGCTTGCACATTGTCAGCAGAATATTCATAATACACCCACATCAGGATGATGCCTGAGAGTCGGAATGCCAACTGATGCTATTTTGTTCAACTCCCCGTGTAAACTCAAGGCTGGTGGATTAGAAGAAGATCGTGCCAATAGCCCGTCAAACCAGAGGCCACAGCTTCCTAAGGAGCTGTTCTGAAGGTTCAAGGAAAACACTCCTTGTACAAATATCAAAAACTTTTCACTCTTTTGTAGGTTTTTTCATCTGGGTTTTAAGTGGCAAATCATACAAAATATAGAAAGTGTAAGGGTTATCAGAGAGATTTCTTCCACATCGGCGTCTCGCAGAAGTAAAAGAGTCTTAGCGGGTACAGATCAAAGACTGATCTCATCAAAAAGGAAGGAAATAAGCAGCCTCTGCTATTGTGAACCCAAACCACAAGTATCTGCAGAACTGCAAATAGAAGCTTAGGGTCTTTCAAAGCAGACTGGTGCTCTGACAGGTATGAGAGACCCATGAACACCCCGAGAATACAAACAGGAAAACAGAGGCGGTCAAACACACAAACGATATGGACAAATACACAGAGAGTTTATGCACTGTGAACTAATAACTTATAGTTCTCTTGTGGGAATACAGAGCACGCAGAAACAGATTGAGAGTCTTGGCAGAGAAAACAGCATGCCATTTACGGCTCCCCGTGTGGAATACCCAATGACCAATAAAGACGAAGGGAAAACACAGAGAGTGGCAGGCGTCAACGCAGAGAGTGCGCGCGCACTGTAATCATGAGTTAATCATAACATCTCGTCTTGATCCTCTCACCATGTGATGAGGCCGGCGGCGACAGCGGACCAGGTGACGCAGCAGGAGTTGGGCTTCTTGCTCTCCTCCTCCTCGTCTTTGCGGCAGCAGCACAAACAGCTCAGGTAGATGGCCAGGCACAGCAGGTTGAGGCCGAGCCCCGCAGCCGCCACGCAGCCCAGGAATATGAGAGACTACAGGGGGAGGGAGACAAGAGAAGGGGAGAGGGTGATTTAATGGAGCTGAAGTTAAAAGACAAAAAGCAGCACCAGGGATCATGTTTTGCCTCAAGCGATGAACAACCATTTCGACCTGGAATGTAGGGTCACTTATGAGTCACGCTTCCCAGCAACAAAATCTTACTTTTTGGGAAATTTGCCTCTTGGTTCACTCTCCGGTTAAAGGCAAGACAATGCAATTTTGTTATAAACATCACATAGCCTACGTTTATATGTGCTGTACATTAAAATGCAGTCAGCAACAAGTTAACATAATGGTGAAAAAAGATTGTTTGCTTATGTAAAAGTGGCGACACCACCATGTAATAACACTTATAGGGTTGCATGGACATATTTTTTTATTTTGGAGCCCACCGTGGACAAAAGGCTTTACTGAATTATTATTATTGTTGCAATATTTTAATGCTGAAGCTGGTTGAGAAGGAGCTATTCCTGAAATATAGTGGAGTTGAATTATAAAACAGGATTAAATTTATACACTTGAATAAAGCAGTGGTTTTTTAAAATGGGATCCTTGTGTGGGTTGTAGGATTATTTTAACTTTTATCGCAGTTTTTGGAAGTTGGAACAACAATTTAAAAAAAAAAATGGGTTGGCCAGTTTGATTTATTGTAATTTATAGAGGTTTCAGTTTGATGATTTACATGAAGACTTGATCATCTAAAAAAAAAAATTACTCCGAGGGGATGCGTGAAGACAAAATCCTCCCAAATGGCAAATCCTGGTGTAATATGCTTCTATCACGGTGGTCCTTGACATGAAAAAGTTTGGGAACCCCTGAAGAAAAGTACAATTCGGTCAAAACTGAACTTAAGACAGTACTTGAGTAAATGTCCTTAGCTACTTGCAACAACTGCATGTACAAAATAATAAAGCACACTGAAAGCAGTACCAGAAGTTAAAGGTTAAATCACAGACAATAAAATCACCTGCGTGTGTGGATTGTTTGCTTTTGTTTGTCTGTTTGTATGCATCTATAAAACAATCTACAGTAAAGAACTTTTTTTTAGTGTTTTACTTGGCTTTTCTGCCCGTTTTAGATAATTGTTTTGAAGTGTGGCAAGTTCAATTACCCTCAACCCCCTTTACCAGTAAAAGAAAGCTGTTTTCACCAAACTAGCTTAGCTCTGATAAACCTGCTACATGCTAACTTCAGAACCAAATGACAGACAACAACTTAGTATAACTGGTTAAGAAATCACACAACTGTGATAACTCTCAGGAGTTGGTGGAGACCAAAACAGAGCTAAAAGAGGAGTGAATTCTGGACTTACATTGATCAGGTGGCCAGAAACGTGACCGCTAATGAATGCTAATGCTGCTCTGTGTCTGCTGGATGTTTAAACTGTTTGCTAACACGTTAGCCGTAACATGTATCCATGTTATTGCAATAACATGTCACAGTGTGTGTTAGTTTGTTGTTGAGTTATTCTACCCTCAAGTGTCCAATAGATTTTTCAGCAGGGTACAACTAACCAATTAGCTTTTGAGACTGTTTTATACAACAAGTATGACAATGCTAGCTCCCTGTATTGTGAGCTAACGTGCTATTTCTGGACCACATGAATTACCAACTTTAAAGAGGGTGTTACAGTTAATTAGAACATTAGTCCAGTTTCACACAAAAAAAGCTCCTATATTTACATACGGTTCACTTTAACGAATCTCAAAACGTTCATCAGATAAATGCTAATTTAAAGCCGATCATCTCATCGTCTGCTAAATGTCTTAAGTAGAGCACCATAATGGAAGGAAATTCTGTGACTCCATACAAACAACTTCAAACTAGCATCAACAGTTACTGTAATTAGTGTGGAAATAAGACGCACGAAAAACAAATGAATATGTCTGCACCAGCGCAGGAAACGAGGCCAGCTGCATCCAGCGTCTCCAGCTGGAACGCAGACACCTCCTCATACATCTCAGCATCTAATTCTCCCTCTCGCTCCTCCTTTAGCCTCCCCCCATCCCACCTTCTGCGAGAGATGGAGTGCCGTGACAAAAATAGCAACAAGACTGTCCTAACAGCCTCAAATGAATTCTGCATCCATCTCTGAACAGATGGGTTTATTCAAGCTCGGTCCCTCTCCCCCCTCCCACCCCTCTTATATACTCGTCCTTTTTAGTTTGTCAGAAATCTTTTTGGTGCTGAGCCATCTGTTCTCACGCTGTGATGTTATGAGTCCCACAAGTCAAGTAGTGGGATTAAAATTCAAAAATGGAAGAATCTGCAGGATTATGTCAACGATTGCTATAAAAGAGCCAGGTAAACCGCAGATTGAAAAATCCGTCAGAAGCCTCTAAACAGCTGTTTATATCATCTGACACTGCCCTTCTCCTGTCAACTTTGCTAATAAAAGAGTGGGGGAAAAAGACACTGCAGGATATATATAAATATAATCATTATGTGTGCTCACCAGGCTTGGGGAGTAATGGATTACTTGTAATGGGATTACCTCATTAGGATACAAAAAACGGTGTATTGCAGTCAGAAAAAAGGAACTACACCACAGTACAGTGAGGTTCTACATTCAGCTGTGAGAATACTGTTGTCATCCAAGGACTCTACATTTAATTTAAAGAAACATTTACATCTAAGACCAACTCCTAACATTAGCTACATGGACCAATGTCTAATGTTAACTACACAAACCAAATGCTAACATTAGCTACACAGACCAACTGCTAACATTAACTACACAGACCAACCGCTAACATTAGCTACACAGACCAACTGCTAACATTAGCTACACAGACCAACCGCTAACATTAGCTACACAGACCAAATGCTAACATTAGCTACACAGATCAGCTGCTAACATTAGCTACACTGATAAGCTGCTAACATTAGCTGCAGAGAAATCCAGTTAGCTAGCTAACCTGTCAACACCATTGAAAAATATTTTCATGTATTTTCAATTAAGCATAAAGTTACTTATCAAAGTACATTTAAATGTACTTATTTGTCCCTTACTGAATCAGAACAGGACATAGCAAGAGGTCCCTTATTTTTCCACGTTGAAAGTGGCAACCCTAACTGCTATTAATCTAAACATGCATTCTCACATATCAAAGGAAGGAATAGCTGAAAAAACAATAAACCTTCAACGAACAAAAAGAAATTATATTGGGCTAAACCGTTTTTAACACCATATTTAGTTTTGAGATAATAGACAGCAATCGAGTTACAGTACTTTAATATTATTGCTTGAATTAGGTTACCATTGACAACATTTCAACATTTCTTTCCACAGGTAATTACTAACTCTATCAGAGTACAATTTAAAATAAGCTTCCCAACCGTGGTAATCACTCATTTTGTGCTTTCTGCACCATAAATCTTTGTTTTATCATTTGCTTCCTTCCCCCTAAAAATCCATTTTTTCTTTCAACTCTCTCTGCTCTCCCCAGCTCCATCTGTTGGGGTGCATTGCCTCATCTTGTACCATTTCACAGCTACATGCCTTTCATGTAGAAGGACACACATCTGCTGATATAAAAAAGGGGAAAAAAGGGAAAAAAAAGAAAATGCAGGAGAGGTGTCAAAGGAAGGATGGGGCAATGTGGCGTCACTGACCCCTCAACTTTCTCATATTCTAAAGCACCCCATAAAATAGGTGTGGAAATTAGTGGAAATTTAGCGCCACTGTTTAAGAGACGGGATTGTAAAAGTGTTAATGGGTATGCTCAGACAGATGGATGGCAGTGTGCACCAAGGTGAGACAAAGAGACAGAGAGAGAAGCTCCCCGTCTCATATGAAGGCGGGGTGGGTGGGGGTTTTGGCGTGATGAGCGTAAACTGGGTGTAATTGAGGTGAACGCGGTAAATGAGATGGAGATGTGGGACGCAGGTGGATAATATGAACGCTGGGGGATGGGTGGGAGACAGCCGCGGATTGTTTGACGGGGGGGAGAAAAGAGGGGGGGGAACTCCTGCCGAACGCACAAACACTGGGCCACCCGGGCACTCATATCGTCATGGTAACGTGCAGGTTAGTTTGGTGCCCTTGCGACAGGGAGGGAGGACGAGTGAAAGGGCGAATTACCACAGCCTATTTGAATTAAGCAGCATGTGACGGGCCTGCTTAAATTGCCCTGCCTCTGTCTTGTGATTTCCCCCTTGCAGCCAGGCAATGGAGAGAAAGGAGGGAATGTGGGAGACAGAAGGGGGGAGAAACAGGGAGGAAAATGGTCAACACACTGTAAAAAATAAAGTGTTCTAGCTTAAAAAAGTTAGTGTCTGGGCCCCTTAACATTCTGAGGCGACTGAATTTGGAAAGACAAAAGAATTTGGTAAAACAAATAAACTTCACTTGTCAAATAAACTTGATGTTTATTCAGTTCTACTTGAGAAAACATGCACTGTAAAAAACAAAAAAAGTTAAGAAAACTCAAGATTTCAAGACAACTTACTGCAAAAGATTTCTGAAGTTTTGAGCCCAACTCAAACTCTTTAGCTTGAAAAAGTTTTGCTGACCTGTGATGTTTTGTTGATATTTTTTATTCTTTAGATAAACTTGAATCTTTTGAGTTTTAGAAAGCCCACAAAAAATTACATTTCAAAAATTGTTGAGGACTCACTGAAAGATGAAATACAGTTTTTGGGTTTTTTCTAAAACTCAAAGATTCAAGTCTCTCAGCTCTCAAACAATGCATGACGGTAAGTTTGTTAATATGCAGATCATGTTTCTTTAGAAACTTCATTTAATGAGTTGATTGAACATCTGTTTGTAAGTTCTGAAGTGCTCTAAAAAATAAATACAAGAAATTTTAAGTTTAATCAATGTGAATAAATAAAAAATTGTACAACTGTGACAACTTGTAAAACTGAGACAACTTAAAATTTCAAGGCAACTTACTCAGTTTTGAGCCCAACTCAAAGTATTACGTTTTGAAATAAATCTTAAAAAGTTTTGCTGACCTTGGTTGAGATAATTTACTTTTCATCTTTAGATGAACTTGAGTTTTTGAGTTTTAGAAACTCAAAGAAAAAAAAAGTATTTCAAAAATTGGTCACAATGAGCTGAGAACCTTGTCTGTCATTATGCAGATGCCTGAAAATTCAATGGTTTTAATACATTTTTGGGTTTCTAAAACTCAAAGATTCATTCATGTGAAGAAGAAAAGTAAAATTTTCAAAACTTGAGTTTGAGTCGGCCTCAAAATTCAAAAATCTATTGCAGTAGGTTGCCTTAAAATTTTGAGTTTTCTCAACATTTTGTTTTTACAGTTTCGAGTACAACTGACTACAACAGGTTTAACTGACAATAAAAAGTGTATTTGTCCTGAATAATTACAAAACTCACTTGTCTTTTCAAACTCAGTCAACTTAAAATTGTAAGGGACCCTGACACTTACTTAATTTTTAAGTTAAAACAATATGTTTATTTTTTTTGCAGTATGTCTAACATTATTCTCACTGTTTCTCCTCCCTCTTGAAATTCTGAGGTTACTCAAATTTTATCATTTATATAGAGTATATTTATGTTTAGTTAGTAAGAAAAGATAAGTTGATTCCACTGAATTATGTAGGATTTGTTTTTTCTCCTCACATGGACCATCGGAGGAATAAACTTTTCATGCCACCTTTCACAGTTTCATGGTGTTTGGCCTCTAAACCCCCTCAAGACCCACTGCATAATTAAAAATAAAAACTGCACGGTGCTCACGACCGAACTCAAAAATGTATTCTTTTTTTGGAGAAACATTCATGTCAAGGTTTCTCTTGGAGCAGTCACGGCCAAGACAGCACTCTCCACTTTCTTCCCGTCTATCACTCTCTCGCTCCCTGTCCTTTCTTCTCGGTAGTAGGGCGCAAAAATAATGGCTTTTGAATTATGTAGCATCCATTCAGTGGAAGGTCGCGCACACACGCTGAACGTGCACGACGACACGCACAGCCCATCCTGTAACCATCACTTCCCAGAGTGCTCCAACCTTCCATTAAGTTTAAAAACACCATTTATCTTTCACCGACCGGAGTGTGCACACACTCGCTCTTTGATAAAAATCAAATTGGCAGCTCTGACCACTTAACTGCTACCTAAATTAGGTCTAAGTAGTTCCCCATAAAAGTCGACTGGATATGTTAACACCCTCCTCCTTACTTACTCAATCCTAACTCAAGGAGGCCCTCTGCACTGTTTTCTCTGCTTTGTTTCCTCTCAATTGTCCCTACAGACAGGGGGTGGGGTGAGCATGAAGGCTGGAGGCGATGACACGGGGAAAGAAAAAAGGAAGGAAGATCAGGCTGAGCGGAAAGGCAATCCCCGAGATCTGGAGGGGGGAGAGTAAAGAGAAATAGGAAGAGAGGGTGACAGAGTGATGGAGGGAATATTGTGGGTAATGAAAACAGCGAGACATTAGGGTGTGGATGAGTCAGAGCGATGAGAAAAGAATAGGGGCGAAGAATGCCTGAATGACAAAGTGTGTGTTTGCATGAGCCTCCTTCCCTGTAAAGGGAAGACAAAGACGCAGCTATCTCATCCACATGACAGATCTTCATTACTCAGGGCACGGCCCAGTTTCTCCGCTATTACGAGTCCATTGTAGATGGATTCCCCTCCGAGGCTGGAGCGTTGCATAATGCTACGATTTTCTTCCCCAAAAAAAGCGAACAAACCTAAGAATCTCGTCGTTCAAAGTACAAAAATGAACAACACGAGTGTGTGACAAGACATATCAGCCATGTGCTGCTCTGCCCCAAAGGATGACTAATGAACTAATTCAAGGGATGACACATAAGTGAACTCAGCAAAGTTAACACAAGAGGAATATTTTTCACAGCAACTTTGAGCCATCTGTTACTCACAAATACGTCTCATGTGGCCCCTGTGCAAAGTCAAAGTGAAAAGCTGCCAGTTCATGAAGTACATCCAACGGAATCCAACTGGGATAACGACTAATTATCATTTTAATCACTGAGTTTTTTCAATTTGAGCTATAAAATGTAACATTTCTGCAATAAAATGTGTAAAAATGCTCGACATATGTTATATTTTGAGTTGTATACTTACATAACCGAAACCGAAATCCGCAATTTATTCAAGGTATCAGTGCGTTTCCTGCTAGCCATTGCTAGCTAGTCATTAGTTGCTCTAACTTGCAGGAAAACACAGGATGCATCACATACATCAGAGAGTGAGGAAGCAAGACCAATTGTAATGTGAATAAAACCAAAATATTACCTCACACCTGAATATGATTTCTGCCTGAGTCATACCGGTTATCAACATAATCAAACTATTTCTTGTGCGTTTCGTGTTCCTCTGAAGAGAAAGTCCTGCTGTGTGTTTAAAATTAGCTCCATTAGCCGTTAGTTCTGTTAGCTTTGTTAGCTTTGTTAGCCAAACACACTGCAGGACTGTGCAGTCCACCGGGTGCTAACAGCTAACAGGTCTCCTGACAATTTCAATGCGGATTTGCTGTTCACAATATACCATTATTGTGAATAAATAGGGTATGTACCCCGTCGATAGTGAGTTTACTGTGTCCTTTTAGATTTTAACATCCACACCAAACCATCACGGGTTCAACCAGTTATGTATGCTTTAGCTCACCTCTACACAGTCAGGGTAGCACATTGCTAAAGTTTGCTAACTAGCTGCATGAAGCTGGCTAGATTGATCCAATCAAATGGCTAATAAAAATCCTGTTTTTTAAATTGAAGTTTGATTTTATTCATGTTAGGTTTAGTCAGTTCCCTCTTCACTCTCAGACGTATCCAACAAATCCTGTGTTTACCTGGAAGTGATAGCCACTAACGACTAGCTAGCACCGGCTAGCAAGAAAACGCACCATTATCTTGAATAAATTATGTATTTCTCTGTGTTTGAACATTGTTGGAAATATTTGTGATAATGTAAGTACATAACTCATAAAATATATAACATATGTCTAGTGTTTTAAGGCCTTTTTTATGTGGAAATGTTACATATCATAGCTTTTAACAGTGAGCTGCTTTTTAATGCGACAACACAATAGCTACAGCTACAGCTGAGAGACTTAACAGTTTATATTTTACCAAACTTTTGTCAGAGATTAATACATTTACTCTGGTTGAAGTACTGAAGTGCAGTAGTTGAGGTACTTTAATAACAAAAAGTGCATGTAGCGGTTGTGCTTTACTTAAACTACAAAGAAAAAATAAGAAACAGAGGTTGACTCTGAATAAATAAATCAGTGTAATTGTTTCCTTATCATTTTAATGATGTTTTTATTATGCCACTAAAAACTAAAGTAAATAAACAATGTTTTGATTTTGGGACGGTTTACAATCACTTGCTATTTGGTACGGTTCTGGGAAAGAGCTGAAAAAAGTAATCTAGAGCACTGTGCTTATCATTTTAGCACTAAATCCAATACAAAAGCCCTGCAATAAATCCAATTTGCAATTTTATTGCCATAAGTCCATTTTTAAAGCTTCAATAATGCAACTTCATTTCATCAAAAGGACTCAATTGGGGGTTTTTTTTGCACAAAATGTGACCAAATGTTCAATGTCTATGTATAAAGGAATGTTCTAGCCTGAAAACCTGACCTGAATATATACGTCTTGATGAGCGATCCACTGTTTAAAAAATGTTCTTTATTGGAGCAGAATGTAAAGAGACAGAAAACAGAGGGGATGGAGGATGTGCCGAATGTCAAGACAGATGCAAACTCAACAGCCTAAGTGGAATACAGTTCATGCCTTATGCTGAGCGCCCATTAACAATCAATTTTTAATACACAAGTAGTGACCATAATTAATAGATAGAGATGGAAAGCACCTCCATCTGTTCCAGTGCCTCTGCTGAGCAGGACTGAGGCCAGTAACAGAGGAATTCCACAAGCTCGGAGTGGTGCTAAATGTACGCTAAGTGATACGAAGTGTCTTCCGCAAGCATGGCTGCTCCACAGCAGGTGGCAGACAGCTGTGCGGAGGTGGAGAAGGTCTCCAGGCGCAGTGTGCACCGATGTACAAAATGTGTATGGGTATGTGTGTGTGTGTGTGTGTGTGTGTGTGTGTGTGTGTGCCTGCCTTGAATGGACAGTGACATTCCTTCAACATGATAGGGGTTAAACATGTGTCAGGTTCTTTAGAGAAGGAAGAAGACGTGGACAAAGACAGACGTTCCACCTTAAATGTCAAAGCAGCAGGAGCATCTTCTTGCTGTTCAGATGGTTCTAGTCTTACTTATATTTTAACTGTTGAAATTCACTCCTTTGTCTTAAAGGGTTATTTTAGAGTAGTACTGAGGGATTTAATATTTCATGTCCGTAAAGTTGGGAGACTTATAAGAGAAAATGGTTGGAATCGACGTGGCTGAGGCGAACATATCCTGACTTTCAGTGCCAAGTTTGAGTAAATCTCCATAAATAGGGATGGGTGGATCAATACTGCAGAATCAATACTTACAAGTTACTCATTTGGTATCAATTCATGTTTAAAAATATCTATAATAGACTTGTTGATGGAAATGTAGCGTGGTATGGTAGTACTTTTCACCTCGAGATATAAATACAGCAAGAAATAAGAAAGTGCACGTTTTACGTTGTTGGTATTAAACTTTATTCTATTAATATTTATGTTATTATTAGTTATTTATTTTATCATTCTTATAGTCACAGCATTTCTGTTAAATACTATTTTGACACTTATTGTCACAAACGTAACACTTATGTAAGACTGTCATTACACTGTCATAACCATATCATGACACCTGCCATGAACATGAAGAGTCCTTATGAACGTTGGCATTAAGTGTTATTTGCAACGTTGACATTGTTTGAGATGTCTTTGTTATGACAACTTGACATTTATGACAGCTAACCGAGCTAACTAGCTAACGCCAGCTACAGATAACAGCGGACGGTTAGCAACAAGTAAATTAGCAAACCGCTATCTGTCCGTCAGGTAGACTAAGCTACACTGGTGGTGTACTCTGTCATCAAACTGGCCTTATAACATTTAATGACATCTTTATGACAACTCCAAATGGTAACACTTTAGGTGAAGTCCAGGAAATTATTTGTAACACTGTTACACAAGCATGTGACTAATGACATCTTTATGACAAGTCAAAAAGCTCAAGGAAAATATCCATGACACACTTATAACGGTCTCATGACCACCTGAGTCACAACCAACCACATATGACAGTGTAATTTAGTGGACATAGATTCTTATGTATACGTCTACTGTAGATTTTAATCATCTATTCATAAATCCAGTCTAAACTGAGCATCATATGAAAGTGATGAGATTATTGTTGTTGAATAGGATGGTATCAAAAGACCATATGGTATCTTTTCAGGGTTTTGGATCAATTTGCAGGAAAAAAACATAAAGCTGAACAAGTCTTTAAGTCTGATAATGTCAAGTTGTCATAACAAAGACAAAGACACATTATGTTGTTTTTCATTAATGTCAAGTTGTTCAAACAATCTCAACAAACGATGTCAACTTTGGATTAAAAAAATATCATAACTGACCGAAAGACACTTAATGACAACAGTCAGGAACAACACATAAAGACATGTGCATGGCAGGTGTTATGACAGTGTAATAACAGTCTAATGCACTCCCCTTCAAATAAAGTCTTAATCTGGATGCACAAGCTGAGACACCCCTGATGACATGATCAGAGTTATTTTCTCAGACTTAACAAAGCTCTTCCAGAACTACAGAAGAAATAATAAAACCGCTGTCTGTACGCCTCACGATGAGCGAGCTGATGATGTGAAAAAATGGGTGGACTGCCCCTTTAAAGAGGAAAAGCAGACGGGGCACAGATTCCTTTCAGAAATATTATTGTAAAGCAGCCAAGAATGATTCCTGTGACATTTCCTTTAACACGCTGCACAGTGTAAAACAGCACTTTATGTAATCAATTTGAACGCCCATCAAGGGTCGATTGAAGGCTGCCGAGTTCCTTAAGAAACACCTCCACCCCCCCCCATCCCCACAGATCAATGGAGCGGTCCATCTCTCTGTCTTCCTCCACGCTCCTGCCTGTCCCACTCTGACACTCGGGTGAACGCCCCGGGGACCAGGGCTCTTTCCGGCCGAGTGCACTCGGCTGGGCCTGCCCATGTTCACAGCTGGGACGCCATTAAGTCCCAGCAAAGCGACCCATGGGTTATGGATGAGAGGAGGAGGAGGAGGAGGAAAAAGGGAGGAAGAAGGAGGTTTCTTTACTAAAGGATCCTTTAAATTTGTTTACGCTGCTCTGCCTTGTTGCCCTCAACAGTCTGCCATTACAAGCTAAAGGTCTCAGGTGGTTTGTCAGGTGTGATGCTTGCTCATTTTCTGAGATTTTCTCGTCTGGTTTATTTCAGTAAAACCTTCCTGAATCTCCTCTGAGTATCTGTTCTTGTGCTTAAAGGGACATCTTTGGAGTGCAGTGAAGAGTTTTATCTTCCTATTCTCCTGACACCCTCTGTGAAGCCCAAACCTTTCCCTCGGGGGCGTCAGGGGTCACGGTTTTGATGCTACACCCCCCACAACAAAGGAAACCCAACCCCCTCAGCTTGCATGGAAGAGCAGACTTTCATGGTTGTTTCTGCTGGAGGGGAATGCGGCTTCGTGAATCCACTCGTCCCAGTTTATGCAGCTCTCGGTGGGCAGGCCTGTATACGTTTGATGTGGCCTGCTGAGGACTCTAAAGATGTAACAACACCAAAAACTCCAGGTACGATAATACCACGATTAAATATTCATCCACAATACAATTATTTTCCATTAAAAACAGAGAAAAATGATGAAAAATAATGAACTGAGGTGGTACTGAGTAGGGCTGGGCAGTGTTAAATAAAATAAAATATCACAATATTTTGACCAAATGTCTCAACCAGGGTTGCAACTGACGAATCTTTTAATTGTCAGTAAATCTGCCGATTATTTTTCCGATTAATTGATTAGTTGTTTGGTCTCTAAAAAGTCAGAAAATGGTGAAAAAATGTGGACCAGTGTCTCCCAAAGCCCAGGGCGACGTCTTCAAATGTCGTGCTTTGGCCACAACCCAAAGATATTCAGTTTAACTGACATAAAGGAGGAAAGAAACCAGAAAATATTCACATTTACGAGGCTGGATTCAGAGAAATTTAAAAAAAAACTTTTTTTCCTTAAAAAATGACTCAAACCAATCAGTTAGCAAAACAGTTGGCAATTACCTGCTTCTCCACAGGTAACTGCCAACTATTACCTGTCTCGGTTTTGTTTATCTTGTTTTAGTTGTTCTTATATTTCATTTTGCACCATACAGCACCTGCACTAACCACTTTCCACTCATGCACACCACACACCACTGATTTCACTGACCTCCACACCTCGTAACACAAGTATTTAATTTGGCCTTTTAATTTGGTTTAATTTTGTCAGACGTTCCCATGCTGTGTCTCCCTTTGTTATGGTCACTTTGAGCCAGGTCATAACAACTGGGGGCTTGTAATTGATTTTCATCAGTAATATGGATATAATGACTAAGTGGGTAAAGGCAAAACAGCTAGAACAGTCTGTTAAGTTAAAAAAATGACATAATTTTACTGTAGTGCAGCCTTTAAAACCAGCAAAAAACAACACTTACACCATATCAAGATATAACTACACCCAAAATCCAATAAGATATCTAGTCTCATATCACAATATTGATTGTTACCGCAATATTTCTGTTAATTATATATTATTTTATCCCTAGAAGGTTGTTATTGTGCTCTATATCACCAAGTAAAATCATGACACAAAGAAATGCAGGGTAACACCACACAATCACAAATCCCCGGCACCATGGATCATTCATCGCTGTCATATCCTGTTTAAATGTTGTTATATCAGCACGAGGGATGGACATACTGCCTTATTAGTGCAGACCTCGGCCATACCATCCAGCCAATCAGGTGATGCTAATTACTGGCTTCCAGCTCTACAGAGACAGATTGGGGTTAATGACCTTCTGGAGAGCCGGAGGGGACACCGCGAGCCCGTCTTTCTGTGTGTGTACATGACTCAAACGAGGACTGTGAGTAAACGGCTGCATGAGAAGGAAAAAAAAAAAAAAGACATCATGACGGCCACAGTGGCTGAGCTGAGGTGAATCATTGCTTTAACAATAAGGTTACACAGTCATTCACACAAACAGCGAGCGGCTGGGGTTAGACAACGAGCACGGAAATGAAGAACAACAGATTCAAGATTGATTTTCTTGAGGAGGAGGCAATAAGAGCTGGTAAATTTCCAATGCAATCAAAGTGGCCATGATGGCTGAACTGATAATGGATTTTCAGCCCTCTGTATGCATAATTTTCCACTTTCTATCACACAATCTAAACACGACTAACACTCAGCTGTAATCAATAAATTTTAGCTGCTTGTAATGGCATTATGTGCAAATGGGTTCCTGCAAACACAATCATGAAATATTTGAGATGACTGAAATAAAAAAATTTAACTATTTAAATTAAAAATTATTATACAATAATACAATAATAACTGCCCTTCAGGAAATCATTGCTGCAGTAAAATGACAGTACACTCTAGAAATAAGGGTTCCAAAAGGGTTTGTTCTGATGGGCTGAGGTTCTAACCAGAACCCTTTTTGTTGAAGAAAGAGTTTGTCAAGGGTCAAGTCTTCCTTCAAGGGTTCTTCATACCATAAGAACTAGAACATCTAGATAAAGTCCTTGGAATATAAAAAGGTTCTTAGTAGAACCCCCTGAGTAGGTTCTAGATAAATCCCTTGGAATATAAAAGTTTTCCGGGTAGAATCCACACAGGGGGTTCTGGATAAAGCCTTTGGAATATAAAAAGGTTCCCAGTAGAACCTCCTGAGTAGGTTCTAGATAAATCCCTTGGAATACAAAAAGGTCCTCTATAGAACCCCATGATAAAAGCCTTGGAATATAAAAAGGTTCTAGGTAAAACCTCCTGGGTGGGTTCAAGATAAAGCCCTTGGAATATAAAAAAGGTTCTCGGCAGAACCCCCTGAGTAGTTCTAAATAAAACCCTTGGAATATAAAAAGGTTCTTGGTTCTAGGTTCTTGTTCACACCCAGTAGGTGGAAAGGTTCTGGATAGACCCCCCCTGAGAGGATTCTGGGTGGAATGGTCACACCATAGAGGTGTTCTCTGTAGAACCTCTCATGAGCAGCTCTGGGTGAAACCTTTCACTGATGGTTCTCGGTAAAACCCTTTATGTTGGGTCTCCGAGAGGGTTCAAAGTGGAACCTTCATAAAAGGTTCCACCAGGAGCCAAAAAAGAACCAAGCTGAAGAACCGTCTATGGTTCTAGTCAGCACCTTTATTTCTAAGAGCATCACTTAAAGGACATTTAAAGCTTTTTAAAAAGTGGGAAACATTTCATCCTCATGATTTCACATAAACTCTCTCTGGCCTGCACACGTGAGCGGTTCTCAGACGACGGAACGTCCATTTAGCCTGGTGGCCTCTGTGAGGGTCTAAGTGAAATGAACAAAGAACGAAGACGGGGATGTGGAGGAAATGCTGATGAAAACAGGAAAAAAAAAGAGAGAGAGAGAGACGCGGGGAAAACAAAGACAACAGAAAGGTCTGGAGGAGGAGACTGTGAGCACGCACTCGGGTGGAACACTGTTCCCAGGGAATCTCTGTAAGAAAAGCCACTGGAGCGGGAAGATCGAGTGTGTTAAGACTGTGTGTGTTTGCTCCTGTAATTGAATACCACGTCTGTGGCTTGTTCATTTATCTCGGATCGTTCTAGGCCACAGCAAATAGCAGGATAAAAGCCTTCAATAGAAACTTGTCTGAGCTGGACATTAAAGCAATCAGAGGTGAAAGTGGTTGTTGTTTTGTCGAGGACAAATTGTGCCGCTATTAAACAAAAGTCTTTGTTCTCCTGTGCTGTGGGGACTAGACAAATGTTCTTTTATCAGCTGTAATTATATACAAAAAGTGCGAAATCTACCTAGATGTCCATGCTAATTAAGGCCATAACACTGATTTATTTTTGCATTAAACGCTTCAATTATCGAGTATCTTCTGTAATGGGACCTGAGGTTGGAATACAAAGGTGAACATGATGAATCTGTATACAGAAGCTTTTTTTCCCCCATGCTTTCTATTGTACAGGACAGAATACAAACTACACTACAGACTGCTTTAGTGATGAGAGTGCAGAAAAATGGCGCGTTTTCCTTCAGCATGAAACACGTGTTGTGCTGTTTTATGTGCTTGACTGAGCGTGCACTGAACATCCACAACATTTACAGTAATTACTGTGTCAACCACAGATAATAACGGGAAAATACTGAGACAAACACGGGCCAGCTACAGTACGACCTCCAGATAGTGAGTTGAAAGAAAAACAACAAACAGAGGTAAAAATCTACCATCATGTTTTTTATCAAGAGACCTCAATATTAATCAATTGATTAAAAATTGATAATTAATCATTCGTCTTGAAATGAAGGCAACTGCACCTTATTTGACATTATTTTGTCAAATGAGGAAAAAAAAATCCAACAAAAATTAGAATTGGGTGTTTTATATCTAATTAATTATTAATGATTCAACTGATCGATTGTTAGCGTCTTCAACTATCAGTTAAGGAAAATGCACAAAATTTGCAACCCTAGACCTCATCAGTATTAGGTTAGCCTACATCACTCTGACACTGTGGCAACTACAAGCCCCTCCCCTTCCTGTGGACTACCATGGGACCTTATTGTGGAAAAAAATGGTGCACTGAATGGTAGTCAATGTTGGAGGATGATCTTTGGCAATTTACAAGATAATTTGCAGATCTAAACTGTTGAAATACACCACAAAACTGTGAAGATACATGATATGAAAGCCTAAGCACCCAGATGTTGCTGAAGTAACATTGTGCCCTTTTCTGAAGCTGAAGCTATGATGCCTGTGTAGTCACATGATTAACAGGTCTTGCTTGTTCTTTTGCTTCCCGCCCGATAAGAGGACCAGGAGTCGCTGGATAAAACACTTCAGGTAAGATAAAGTTACAAGGAATGGCAGCGTTGGTGTTGGTGATGTGTAGCCTGTTGTGCGAGATGTAGTTCAGTGAGCAGTTTCACATAAAAGCAAATTCTGCAGCAACAAAACTTAAAATGATCTTTTAAATTGACAAACATCAGATGCGTAATTTGTGGTAAAATTCAAACATGATCAATTTGTCTCTTGCCATTAACTACCGATCATATTTCTTCTGAATTAAGGTCCCGTTGGGGACACCAGAAGAGGAGGGACCGCCCCAAATTAGAAACTAGCTACTTCAAAGTTTATTTCAGGAAATAAGCTTATTTGCTTGCTTGTTGAAAATGAGATGAGAAGATCAGCAGCACTTTCATAGCTGTCGCTGGAAAAAGGAGACGGTTAGCTTAGCTTAGCATAAAGACTAGAAACAGGAGGAAACAGCTAGCCTAGCTATGTCCGAAAAGTAACCAAATCTACCTAATTAACATGTTAGGTGTCATTTGTCTAACTCATACAAAAAAAAAAATAAGTGAAAAAATGACAATTTGCAGTTGTCCAGGGGCCATGCCAAACTATTTCTTTGCCAGGAGCAGTGCTCTCCAGTCTCTGAGCTAAGCTAAGATAACCACCTGCCAGATTTATTGTTAAGAGACAGTTAGGGTTATGAGACAGTTGTGAGAAAACTATTCCTTTAAAAAGTGTCAGTAACACAGTGGTAGAGACCTTTCAACATGCTACAGCATCCTTTCTTGATTAAACTCGGTGTCAGAGATTATTTGATAGAGTGTCAGTTAATTATTTTGGAAAGTACCACCCTAATTTCTAATTTTATTTGGATGTAATTGGCCCTGATGATAGCAATAAGCCTACGGGCTAAGATAAAAAAAAAAAAAGACTAATAAACAAAACATTAATGTACCATAAAGCAAACAGAAGCACCAGCGTTCAGTGTAATGCACATTTCTCCGCACTTGTCTCAACATTACATTGGCGTTCTGGCATTATGTCAAACAGACACTAATAAATGAATAGCTCTTGTTATTACCACAAATTAACCAATAAAACTTTATGACCCTGGCTTGCTTGCATTAGTATCAGACTGCCTTGGCTGGATGAGGAACAGCAGTTCATGTGATGGACGTGGAGAGCATTTGGCACAAACCTGTTTGGGTCACAAAGCAGGAAATGGGAAGGGAAGTCAGATGCACTAGGACCTGCTGACCTACACATGATGTCTGGCTCAAAACACACACATAGGCACACACACAAATAATATAAAAACTAGGCCCCTGTCCTATTTTGGGTGAGCTTTTTCAGTTTTGCCCTCTTTCCATCCTCTAGGCCTGGGGACAGGGAGACGAGGAGCAGAGAAATACATTTCACACATCAGACAGACCTGGCTGAGGAGGACTGTGATCGCAGATTATCTCAGGTGCATGTGCATCCCCAAGGAAATCATCAGCAAGGCTGGGGTGTCACTGTCTCAGAGAGAAGCCTCGCTATCTTTGAATCAAAGATCTTATCAGATCTTAAAACAGCACCTGAAACCCCATTTTCCAACTTCAGAAATAATTGCCCCAAACAGACGATTATCATGTTCACTTGTGGAGGAGTGAAAGTAGGTGGAGTCTGAACGTCTCCACAGCACTTTTGTTGCTTTTATAACTGAGTGCAACACCATGAAATCCTTTGAGAAGTTGTCCAAAAGTGTCTACGCCGGGTGCCGCAACGTTAGCGCTTATTTTCACCAGGCTGGTCGGGCAAGTGGGTCTGTAATCTACTTGCCCCAAGTCAAAAGAACCCACAGGAGGTGTTGTCAGCAGCCCTCTTGGCTGCCATGCAAGCGATTTGTTGTCAGTTCTTGTTAAAGCACGCCAGCGACTTTTTTTTTTTTGGTACTTTGACCGGCCTCTGAAAAATATCCTGTTTTACTTACTGTTAAACTTGCAGCAAAACATAGTTCACCAACATCCTCTTAACACCACGCAACTAAACTCTCGCAAGGGCTCCATCAGTACTGCACTTGTGCAGCTCTTAACAGAGATGAAAAGGAAGCAAGACGGCTCATTCCTTAATGACTTCCATCATCAGCTCCGCTCCGTTTAATTTTTACCACTTACCCGATCAGGCAAGCAAGGGGGCTTTCACGTCAGAGATCCACTGCCAGATCGAGGTACACTTCTTGACTCCAAAGTCCAGTTCGTTTGATAGTATGCCCCGCTGTGTACCGTACCTGGGCACAGTTCATTGATCCATGCTAACTATCTGTAACTAACCGTACCAAAACAAGGAAGTGGACTGGTACAGTGATTTGGAATTGGCTGGCTTTTCTACAACATAACAAAAACATAGATACATGTTGTATCGAAGATGATGCAAGTATACTCGTGTACAGAACAAAATTACTAATGTGGAAGCTGAGCAAAGGGGCATTGGACTAGGGGCAGCTGTACTCAAGCATGATACGAAGCAATTGTACCTAATGTGAAAACACCCTAAAAGTAGATGCAGCGAGTAGGCAGCTGTAAAAGCTGGCTTCATGCGTAGCCTTTGAGTGTTTCAGGTATAAACATGTCTGCCTTTAGTTGACATTACAAATCATACGGTCGGGGCGATGGCTACCCAAGTCTCATGTGACGATGTCCACAGTGAAACATCGCAATGAACAATGGCGTCATCTGAAGCTTCAAACAAAGTTAGCTGACTAGCTAAATAGATGAAGTTAAGCTAAAAAGACAACAGTATGTTTAAGAGAAAGACAAAAAAGAAACAGCTGCCACCAGTTTAACCGAGGATCTTGGGTTTGCCTAACTGGGCAAATTTAATATGACAATAAACAGGACATGAAGAAGTAAAGTCAGTGCAGGGACTACCAGCAGCAGCTTATTTTTATTTCCTCGACCACATGTCAACAATGAATCTTCACAAACAACATCTTCCTTAGGAGAGGGGACACACTACCTCAAACACAGACGGCTTTTAGATCATGATCGGTGTTTGATGATTGTCAGCAATCACCGTCCGTCAACCCGGCCCTAAACCCTAGTATGACCTACTGTATTGTTATATACCCTTCACTCTGCAGACGGACGCAGCACTGGAAGAGATTTTCCAAAATATGTGACTGTAGGATAAAGAAGAACAGCTTGCTTATTGTCAGAGGACAGAAATTAGAGAAGTCTGGTCAGGTGATTCAGCTGACAGACATTCCATTACTGACAATACCAGCGTCTCCCAGAGGGTGAGAAACCGACTACCGCATGCACACACACAAATACACACACAGACAAAGAACAGTGAAAGATCACAACCCCTTGCATTCCATCACATTCGCTGGCCCGAAGCCAACAAAGGAATTCACCAGGATTGCCCACACTACAACTAGCCAATTATAATTCCCCTGAAAAGGCACACAGCCTGGGTTAGAGGCATGGCTCAACTGCTCAATACTCTCCACAGCAGTGGCCAGCTAAACATCGATTCAGCGATTCTTTTACAATAGAGTGGACTCATTTCACTCACATGTACTTGCATTACACAGCTTGATTATAAAACTTAATTTTTGTTCCTTTAAATTGATTTGTATACCATTAAATGGAGCAAAAATATCAGCAGCAATGCTGTTAATCATGCCAGTGCAGAAACAAATTGGATAAAAAGTCTAACAATACCTCAGTGTGATGATTTGCGAGGAGATTCTCTTCAACAGAGACCGTTTAAATGTTTTATTGCCTTACAGCACGACTGTCTGGCACCTACAATATTCTGACCATATTAAACTGATTACACTGATATGAGCCACTTCATTAGCAGCATTAACACCAGCCTTCAATAATTCAAGTCGTAATTTAACAATGCAAGTACATCCAGAGGCAATACATCAACCTGTTTTCCCAGATCTTCGTCCCTTGGTTGCCATATACAGCATATTATCACCGCGACTAATGCACTCACAAAAGGAGGTGGTGATCAGAATTAAGCCTGCCAGCCCACAAAGGACAGGATTCACAGGAAATGTAATGGCCTAAATAGCTTTGCATCAGCTTGGAATTGAGTCATTAGCTTTGGTGCTTTACACAAAATTGTTCTACGAAGTGGGAGCATGAAGGGCTTGACCTATATCTGTGAAAGCGAGACAAAAGAGAGCAGGACCGTGGTTCTATCGGAGAAGAGGTAGTGAGAGAAACAGAGAAAAAACAAAAGTCATAGACAACAGGAGAGGCTGGATGGTTCCAGTGATGGGGTTTCCCAGCCCCCTGATTTGAGCGTCTGTCTGTGGTTGACAGTTCTGCACTGAGGAAGTGCCGCTCTCCCGCTGAGACTCACCGCCCTCACCTCCCACACCCCGTGGCCCTGACTCTACTTCCACAGTGCAGCGGAGAATGGAAACTGGCAGCATGAGATGAAAAAAAAATCTTCACTTCTCTCTTTTTCTTTCTTTTTTTTTTTTGCCTGATACCAGCACAACATAAATCAATTTAGCTGTGCTGCCATCTGATATCTTGTAAAGCAAAAATGCATCAAACTACTACTATTAGTGAAAAGATAGCAGCTAAAAGCAAAAGGTGGCAGCTACGTTGAAGCCAGTCACAGAAAATAAGCCAAAGTGGTTGGGGGAAAAAAAAAGATTCCCTGTATTACTTGTATTCCTTGCTAATGGACATAGTGGTGCATTTAGCAACTAGTCGGGGCATACGTCTCCCTCAGGAGTTGGTGGTAGGGGTGTAACAGTACAAAGAAGTCACGGTTCACTACATGCCCCAGTTTAGGAGTCACGGTTCGGCGCAAGTTCGGTACAGGGGGGGAAAAAAACAAACAGATGTACAAGGATTTGTTTCTTTTCATTCGGGAGATGCAGTTGAAGGTGTGTCCAGACAACAGTGGAGCAATGGCGACAAACTCCTGTCTTATCCACAACTGTCTCTCTCTCTGTTGCTGTTGTAGGTGATCGGGAACCCAAATTTTTCCCAACCAACTAGTTTAAAGGACACAGGCAGGTCATGCACACCAACTAGCTTGTTATGCTAGCCTCAGCACATATTGCTAACTGCCCACAGCTAAAAGTCATCAATCAATCAATCAATCAATAGCATGTAATCTGCGTGCACTGGGCTGTGACCCCTGTATGGTGATGGTTCGGCAGGAATACTCGCGCAGTTACAGCCCCAAAAATGAGCTTAAAGTTTGTAAGTAACTGACCCTTTCCCAAGTCCCGCCCCTGTTTACTCTCTACTCCAGTAACAGCTGAGCTAACTTGGTTGCCGGCAGAACTTTGGTCAACTGTCTTCTTTCCTGTCTCCTGTACACATTTTTTTTTAAATCCCAGGATGGTGAAGTCGTGACCTGCCATACTCTGACTTAGCATGGCCAGTACTCATGGCCTACATTGGTTTGGGTCTTTGGAATTGGGCAGGTAATGGGTAGGTTTAGGACATGAGAAGTGTGACTGAGTAGGGTTAGGGTAAGCCAATCAGAGGCAGAGTAGAGTGCATCATGTCTTTGCCATCCTAGAAAAATAAAATATTGCTTCCCATACTTCAATATGCTATGTGTTAGGCTCATTTAGTTGGAAAGAAAAACAAATTTTGAAGATGTTTAGACGTTGAGGGAGCTGTAAAAGCAACCTATATAGCCCATAGTCACATCTCAAGTTAGCTAATGTTAGCAAAATGCTAGCTAACTAGATAGCTTACGTTTTGCCAACATTTCACCTAACTTAAGATGTGACTATGTGTCACTTTTATGGGTCAATCCTCGAAATTTGGTCGAAATGGATGAACCTAGCACACAGGAAACAAGAAAGAGAAAGTTGACTAAGGTTCCGCTGGGTACCAAGCTTGTTCAACAGTTATTGAAACAATGAGCAAAAAGGGGCGGGACTTAGGAAGTGGATGGAGATGTTTTGGCTTCACTTTTGAGGAGCTGTCATGTCACCCATCTTTATATATGTCAGTGATGTCTTTCATTAATTGTCATGTCTTTTCAGCTTATCCAAGCAGTTGTTGTTGCTTGTGTGCCTCACCTCAGCTCCACCCTGTTGCCCAGGTGTTGTACTGCTCATGATAGAAAAAAATCATTGCAAAGTACTATTAAGCACCGATCACGTTACTGTTTTGTGACACAGCACCAGTGCACAGTATCCTTCCTCTCCTCCAGGCATTCCTAGTCTAAACTGAAGTGATTTCTGCAAGTTTATCCTTTTGTTAGTTTGTACCCGCGACTCCTTTAGCTAATTTTTTTCCTGTCACTTCACTTCTGGTATTAAATATTTCAACATCTTCATGAAGCTGCTCTCTGACTGCCTCGGACCATGTAGGTCCCCCCTGAAAGCCACTGTAATAAAACGCTGCAGCAACGAATTTAAATGTCATCTGCTCTCAGTATGATGTTCCTCGTACGTGCCCTGACAGAGGCTAAGCTGTAACCTTGAAAAATTAAACAGCGAAATAATAAAACATTCATAGTGCTTGACATGTGTTCACAAGCAGGTCATTAGTCATCCAACAGTTGATCCCAGCCCACTTGAGCGCTGTGTGAAACAGTCCTGTCACCGCCTCTCTGGAGTCAGATGGGAACCACGTTAACTCCCATGGGTGAAAATAACACATCTGTGCCAACAATTCACCCACATGTGTGCTTCCGGATCCTCTCTCTGTGTCTTTGTACCTCTCCAGCAGACACAGACAACTATTGAAATGTTGAAATGATCTGTCTCTACTGGCTAATAACATTTCTGTGATATTCCTTGGAAAAAAGGCACTTGAATCGATGGTATAATACCTGTTTTGCAGACAGGAATAATTGATTTTAGACTGAGAAAAAGATGGCATCAATACCTCCAACAGTTTTTCTTTTGTTCACTGAGCTATGGGACTGGATAGACAGTAGCTCCTAATAAATATGGCAGACTATTCAAGGTGGCAACCACTTCTTAAGTGCACTGGATGACACTCAGAGAGGAATTATGAGCCACTTTTGTCATCAATAATGCAACATGTGATCTGAGTCTGAAGGCAGCAGGAAGCATAATGATGATTAACTCTCTGCAACTGATTTTAGTGAGACCACAGGAGTGTCAGGATAATATAAGTCATATATTAAAGGACTGTTATAGAAAAGAGAAGTGCAACATGTCACAATACTGTCACAAACTCACTATTAAGTACTTATAAGAATGTGTCCCTGTTTTAATTATGTCCTTAACAACTAGACTTCTGGTTAGAGCCAAAGAGATAAATCAAACACACCCTCATACAAGACAGAATAGGTCGGCTTCCAATTACTGTACAACCAAAGCAAGGCTTCCTGTACTTTAACTGTTACGTAAGTCATGTGACATTTCACACATGGTTTACGTTGTAGGCAATACAATTATTTGGTTAGGTTTAGGAAAAAATTGTGGTTTGGGTTAAAAAAAACCTATATCATGTCCATAACTTAAAATAAATGTATGTTTACTTTCATTTCACACAGGATTTGAACCCCGGTTTCCTGGGTGTTTGAGCCATTCGTCCACCCCACTGCCTCCACGTGTGGACTTTCTTGCTCCTTGTACTTCTCCTGTCATACTTACTACGTCCACTAGGGGGGGTTCGCCTGACAATAAACAGGCATATTATTCGTACGTTTTTTCTGGTGAGGACAGGCTGGATATTGGCTGATATAGGTCTGTGTATTGGCAAGAATCTGGTGATGCAATGCGTATCACGATACAGCTATTGCCATAAAATATACTGTGATACTGTAAGTAACATGATATATTGCGATTTTTTTTAACCTAATTTTAAGAAAACTGTCACAGAATCAAGAATGCACCGAAGTGTGGCTTAATTTTTCTATTCGATGAGAACAGTGAAGTCAAATGACAACACAGCTATGTAGGAGTCGGGGGTTAAAACTCGACACAAAACAAACCACAGCCACAAGACTTTGGAGGTATCACATTTCAGTGTTTTTGAGAATCAATACAATATGACAAAGCACAATATTAAGATACTTGGATTTGCTTAGAAAAATTTTCTTAGAAGGAAACTTTTCCTCACCAATCATCTCTGTGCTTGTTCGATACATGGAAATTTTTCTTCATTTTTCTTAATTCAAGCTTAATATATATTTTGTTCTATGTGATATTTTTATTTCTCGTTATTTACAATGATGTTATGAAAAGTTAACTATATCAGTGCCCTGATGTCATTTTGGACCATTAAGTTTATCGTTAAAATAAAAAATGTTAAATATCCTGCTTCCATTACATAAATTTATCACAAATGTTTGATAATCACATTTGCGAGTTCACTACAATATCGGTCGATTTATCAATAGTGGAATTTTTTCACCTCCTAATACAGTTATCAATGCTCAATTTGTCATTATATTTTATTTACATTTTTTACTGAAATCGATTTGAAATGATTTTTTCTTACCTACTTATATAATTAATTATTCTTTTTACAGCCCCCCTTTCCTTTTCTCTTTTCCGATATTCAAATGTCTAAACCAGATTTATCTCTATTACTGTTTTTATCATTGTTCTGTCTTTATTCTGATTATTAATTGTAGGGGTGCTGGGATGGGAGGGATAAAGTTGTTTGATACCCCATTTTATACTTTTGTGAAGTAACCTAAAAATGTTTAATTATATAGTATATAGTGTAATAGAATAATGATGATGGTGATGATGATAACAATAGTAATAATCATTATCGACATCTGCCAAATCCACTATCGGTCGGGCTCTAGTCCTGATGAAGCCTCATGTCCCATCTTCTCCTACTGACCTGCTGGTAGTTCTCCTCCTCAGGCTGGAAGCTGTTGTCTATGGGCTGAAACCTCAGGTTGATGTGAGGAAAATTGTGAAGCCAGTAAGTCCACCAGGGCGCAATGTAATCCACCCGAGCCGAAGACATCCCTGCCCCAAGAAAAAAGTTAGGCTGCAGCCTAAATTAGCCTCCCTGTACTAAAGCGGCTGTTTGGTCCGCTGCCGGAGATCTTAATCCCGTCTCATATCAAACAAAGACAATGATAAAAGCATGCTCGTCTGTGGAAACACTCTCTCAGCCACACATGAGCGCAAAACGTCCCAGAAGTCCTGCAGAGACGGCGGTGTGGTTGCAAAGTGATATCCGAGAGAGAATTTCTCATGAAAAGGAGAAATAATCACACTGCGCCCATGCCTCCTCTCCGCGTCTGTCTGTGTGGACCCACAGCTCCTCTCCGACCGACCGACAGCTGCTCCGAGCGCACACAACACAGACAGTCACCGGCGGGAGCGCGCACGGGACAGGAGGCGGTACGGGAGCGCGCAAAGACTCCCCATAAACTCTGAGGAGTTGAGATTTATATCAGCCTGACAGACTGTCTGAGGTGAGACTGTTAATAAAATACACCCATTCACTTTGTAGTAATGCCATTTTAATCTCATGATGTTTCATTGTTTAAGTGTTGTTTCAACAGTGGCACTACTGCACTGCCACCTAGTGGACAACTGAGGGAATCACAAAGAACTTCAACCTACAGCGGCCCTGATGGGGGGACGACGTGGGGACAAGGTTATTATAGTTCACTAAAACTTGACTTAAAAACCAGACCTGGGTGTAAAAAATACATTTTTAATAACTGAAATAAAAAATAAAAAGTGGACTTTGGATAAAATAAAAACACTAACTGAGACAATATTGTGTACTTATGACACTAAAATAAAATAAAAAATAACAGGAAATAGTTTTCATCTCTGTAAATTTGGTCAAATTTATCAACACAAGCACGTGGTCCATATGTTCATTGAGACTGGAAAGTCTACATCAGAGGTTCCCAACACTTAATGGCAAGGGCCCCCACAGAAGATACATATTTGACCCTGGACCCCCAATTTGGTAGGATTTTGACAACAGGAATCTCTTCATTTTTAGGTTTGAAGATAAGAGTCTTTATAGTCAATAAATGATCAAATGGGGATCACTATAAACTGCAACCGACCAACTTTGTTAACTCTTCCAACTTTCAAAAATGTGATAGAAGTTAAAATATTCTATTCCTCCTTTGGCTGGGGGACCAGTGTATATGTGCTGTGTTTACATTGTAAATACCTATTCTCAGCTGAAAATGAAAAAATAAACAGAACAAAGCAATCTAATAGGAATCATCTGTTGTTGAATTTGTATGTATAAGAATATATGTGGATCTAGGCCTACACCATTTATACATATATATATATATATATATGAACAGCATTTAATGTGTACTTTAAGACATTTGATTGCCAGAATGAGCAAGGAGTGGGACACCAAGGAGATTAGAGAACAGTCTCCAGGAAATTTAAACACCCGCAGAAAATTAGTCATTCAGTGTTCCTACAGTTAAAGAGTAAAATTCAAGTACTTTTCAAGGTACCTAAACCAGGAATTTCATGACCTTTGAAGCCTTAAATGTCACATCCCAAGTATTGTAAATGCAAATGCAAGAAGTAGAGGTTACAGAATACCATTATATCCACGGCCGTCAGTCTGTATTACATTTTACCAGATACTCATATCAACTTTATGATTAATGCTTCCAAATTTCAGAGTAAGGGATCAAGAGGACTTGATCATTTTGATGAGACTTAAAAAAATCGAGCATATTTCAAGGAGTATATCCACATTCAAGCATTTCCTGACCTTGACTAAAAATTTAGCCTTTTCAAACTTTCAAGACTTCATACAAACCCTGGACGTAAGCACATTTATTGCACATCATACTGGAGGATTACATGTGTTCTGAATAAAGGGCAGTGCTCTTAAACCTTTTCAGTCAGATTGTAGCTCAAATCTGACATCTTGTGGAAAGATGTCAAAACACCACACACGACCATTGCAAGCTCACCACACATACTGTGTACACCCAGGATCCAGACTGATACTTCATGATGCAATTCAGTTTATCTGCCACACTCATACATATATAGTGAAGAAAATCACAGACAATTGAATAGTTTTCCAATTTTTATTACAATTATCTGTACATCACGGCATTTACTTGAGCTCCTTCACAGCCAGACCTGCAAAGAGAAAGACGACAGGTTAGAAAATGTTCACTGGCATAAATAACACCAGCTAAAAACAGGGGCACTCTGACACTCGTAAACCTATTTTTTACTCTCCTGTGAATGTAGGTGTTAATTTTCAGGAATGTGTCATGAATTTTCACTGATGGACCGCAGTTGAAAATTCCTTGTTAAAAAGAACAGAATTACATCACCTTAAATGAACATCTTAAAAACCCAACACACCAACTTCAGTCATGCCTTGAATTAGTTGCCAACATTTAATTCGATCCAAACCTGACAAAAGCTACGACCGAGACTTACGATTTCTTGTAAAACTGTAAAACTAGTAACTAACAGAAAGCACTCAATTCCACACATGATACAAATGAATCAATGCAAAGTCGACAAATTATATTTGCAGAGATTGGTGGATCCCCAATGAAAACAGATGCAACCGAATGTTTTATTTATGTACGACTTTTTCCCCTGTAATAAAGCTACATTATTAATATGCACAATCTTCAAGTAACATCTGTGTTCAAACTACAGGAAAAAAAAAACTGTTCTGATGCAGTTTTAACCCACACACAAGTTCACTCTGAACTGTTAAACTGACAATGTAGAAGCAACCATCTCAAGAATACAACAGTAAAATCAGAGGAAAACATCTTGGTCACAAGCTAATTGAAATGAAAACTGCTTCAAAATTCAGTCAGCCCCCACATGCACCAAAGTTCAGTGACCTTTAAATGCAAAAATCCATTTAGTAGACAAACGGCAATAATATTCAATCAGAAGACAAACTACAGAGGCACAACTTTGAGTCACTGCAGATGCTGTGTGCAAACTGCTGCAATTATATTATCGTATATTAGGTCCACAAGTCTGGTTTTTAAACTTCAACCCATGCTCTGTCCAGGCTGTTATATTAGTCCCTTTAAGGAGACATCCCCCCTTTTTTTTAAACACATCATGTCCTGTTTGCTCCTAAAGTCAAAGAACCCCAACCTGCAAATGACTTTCTGCACCAAAGATTTAAATCTGCAGTTGATCCAGTTTTCTGTTCTTCAGAGGCTGAAACCATTGACCACTTCTTTTAAAGGCTTGTTCTCATCTGATATACATAATTGTTTTAACTGAAAACAGACAAACCTCCATTCACTTACAATAACATTTTGTAGACAACTTTGCAAATATTTCTCAAATAAGCCATTTGTGATTGTTCTGGGTAAATCATTCATACTTGAGTGGAACAGAAGTTCTCCCTTAATCAGTGTTCATACGCAATTTTGCCAACTATTTTAAGTCGCTAAAAAGTCGCTATGGAAAAACAGAAAGTTTTCTAATGTCTGTTACCCTGCCCATTTGTGTTTTGCTTTCTCCCCTTTTCAGATTTTCCACATTATTCCTCTACCATGTGCTTTTTGTGTTGTGTTCTGTTTGCTGCAGTATCATTTCCAACACTGATACTTGCTTTTTGACTTCATCTTTTGTAATTTTCATGCCCGTCTTGTATATTCTAAAGTCTATTTTCATAAATTATGTCCATAGTCCTGCTGCTGCTTTTGAAATGGTGAATACTGCTCCTCTTTGGCAGTGCCCTTTGTTTGGCCCGTGTAGCAGTGATACAACACTATTCTCCTTACATATTCAGTTATTTTTGCAGTATTGTTTGTTACTGCAGCTTGAGATTAAGAGGTCATTTTCAGTTTCAAGACATTGTTCTAGTATTATGAACTACATCGGCAACAGCGTCTGCAACTGTTCTTTAAGCTGCACTTCATTTTCCATAAGGGCCGAATAACATTTACGCCCTGTGGACTCATGTAAAACCCTGCATAAGCCATCCAAGTTTTTATTGTAAACAACTTCAGTTTATGTTTGTTTCTAGCCAAGATGCATCGCTTTTGTTCCTAAGACGCAATAAACACACTGAAACAATTTTCTACATTGTAAAACATCTGCAATGTGTTTTTTTTATGAATGCTCTGCAACCTGCCTCGTTTACATCACTTTGAGTTATCTTATTGTTGGCACATTTCTTCCTAGTACATTACATTACTAACACTATCGCCATCCTCTGCAGTCTACAGAAATATATCACGCATCCTTGTAGGTGTGCTGGGAGAACAAGATGAACTAAGGGACTCACTCAGACACATGCTCTAAGCTACTGGTGATCCAAAACGCCACAGGGCGCCTTTAATTAGACTCAGGGAAGGTGCAAACTTCTTAGAAACACAACACTAAGGCTGTTCAAAGTCAAGTATACATCATTTGGATGAAAAAAAAAAACCTTCACTATGTCACCAACTGGGATTTCCTTGCTTGAACCAAGTCTGCATTCTCCAGTGTGTCCTAGTCTTTCATTGGCTTCACAAGCTGACCTCTTGTTAATACTGACCTGGGGGCAGGGACTGCTTGAGCTTCTCAGCCTTTTCCTTGTCTGTGATGACCAGGGTGTACAGGTACCTGCTGCAGCGCACCTTGAACTTGACATTGTCCTTGTTCTTCTTGATCTTGACGGCTAAAGGAAGAAAAACAAACCTGTTCAGATTCATCAACAGAAACATTTATGGATTTAAAGCCACAATCTAAAACTTCAGTGACACTGACTGGCGTGTGGCTTTTTGTACAACTTTTAAACAGACTAAGAGTTTATGAATAATCAGCATTTTTCCACAGCAGGCATTTTGACATCAAACAGGAAGGTAAACACAAGTTTTACTAATATTAACGTTCTGTTCAATTCAGATCAAAATACTCAGGGTGCCATTAATGTGAATGTTGACTCACTGGAAAGGATCTGTATCAATGGCACCTGTGTTTACCTTATTTCATACCAGTATGATTGCCTTAAAAAAAAAAATTGTAAAAGTTTTATGGATGCACTTGAGAAATCTGGAGTGAGATTATGGGAAAAGTAGAAATGTCCTTGATAGCAACACTGAGACCAAGAAATATTAATTCATAATTCAGTCATTGTTGGAAACTTAATTCTACATCTAACTTGACTTTTATGCTTGTTTGTAGACAAATTTCCCATTCTGCATGTTCAGATGACCCGCTGTGTGCCAAATAACTATAGATTACACTAGCGTTTACTTGAATAAAAGTTTGCAAGACATAAGTTATTTGTTTTTACTAAGGAACTCCTTTGGAAGTTACAGACTCATAATGAAGACTTGTCAGGGTCGTTCACTTGAACAAAGTAGGGCTTTGACGAACAATTATTTTCATTACACATTAATTCTCCCAAATAGTTTACTTGTGTCAAAAAAACATGACAAAACGCTCATCACAACTTCCCAGAGCAAAAAAGATGTCTTGAAATTGCTTCTTTTATCCAATCAGTCAAAAACCCTACAACTCGTTTACTAACAAATGACAGAAAAGCAGTAAAAATCCTCATGTTTGAGATGAAACAACAACTTAAAACTCACGAAGCACCAAGGATATTTCCTAAAATAACAAATTATGTGGGTTTTACAAGGAAGCTTCTGTCAGAAGACAGAACCATGAAATGAAGCGTTTCCAGGGTTGAACAAGCTCACATGTAATTGACTTTCTTGCAGTGACAATGAAGACATCCTTGTTCTCCCCTAAATGCCCACCTTGTCTTTCAAGTATGCTTATATTGAAGGGGTCACTTTCATGTACATTAGCGCATGCAGGTGAGACAAGTTTAACTTACACTTGGCATCCTTCCTCCTGGCTGTCAGCAGGAAATCTTTGATTTCTTCAATCTTGCGAGGCTACGATTAGAGAACAAGAAGGCCAACAGTTATTCAAACTATCAAAACTCAATTCACTTGACAATGAAAAGCAAAGTTAACAATGTTAGGGGACCGGTGGAACTGATATTTCTGTGAGAGATCGAAACTCAGCACTAGGTCCATCATTATTCTCGCAAGACTGTGAATGCATCACGAGCACATCAGCCTGAGATGTTTGGACGTCTTGCTGACGGCAAAAGCGTGTCACCGTTCAAGATAACAGGTTGTCATTTACGTTAGCACCCATGGTTAACGTTAAACAAATCCAGCCTCTCCAGGGTTTTAACTGTTGGTTTAAGAATCGTTAACCCTGGCACGTAATTTTGAACACCAGCACTCTATAATGGTGAAAATTTCTTGTAGCCGGTTGGCCCATGCTAGCGGCATTATGCTAATGCTAATTAGCTATGCTAGCAACTTCATATCCGTACCTGTCAATTGAATTAACACCACAAACACACATTCAACGTTGCGATTATGTCCACATACACGAGACACAACATTAACAGTTATTCAGATTTCGCTATTTTTGTATTTATAGGAGAAAAAGTGCTTACCATGGTGCCGTGTTAGCCGACTGAGCGCTGCAGGAAGAGCAGAGAAAGATGGAGTCAGTTGATCGGTTATAAAAACGTGAATAAAAGAGTTAGAAAACAAATTATGATCCTCTCATCTATGTACCAAATGGAATAATCATACTTTGTCAAAAACAAGGATGTAATTATTAACGTTAAAGAGGATGGATGATGATAGAAATTGTGAATTTGTTTATGTGTAAGGGTGACACTCACTCAGTCTGCCAGAGAGGGGATGAAAAGGGGCGGGACTTCCGGTTTGGAAGACTTTTATACGGCACTACGGGAAGTACAGAGGGACAATTATGAATAAAGAAAAAAAGCGAAGCGTATTGGTCGTCGTAGGTTTTGATGTAAAGTGACATTGAAATACATTTGAATTGGCGTAAGAGAGTACTTTAGTCAAAATAATCGTTAAATATTGCAATTCTGGACATATCTCAATTTAATGGGGCTTTATTGGTTCTGGAAACAGATGTTTTGCTAAAGAAAGCAACTGTGAAATAGAAAGATGAAGAATAGAAAAATGTTCATAAACAGAGGAATTATGATTTTGTTGACAAGATAAATAACAAAATAGGAGTAAAAAGAAAAGAAATTTAGCCTTGCATTTAAAAAAATACAACTTGAATCAGAGAGACATTATTTTTAACTGTGGGATTAAGAGTTAAACTTAAGTAACTGTATCTTATTTTATTGAATGTCAGATTTACTTCTCCATATTTCTCTGTTTTAGTCTCTATATAGCTATGTTAATGTGAATCTTCCACGCTCTTTTTCTTGCAAAGGGAAAACAGTGCACAGCTTTTGCAGAGAACAGTAAAACAAAGACAAGAAGCTGAGTGCATTTTTGCGTTTTGCTTCATAATCAAATATTGTCTGAGAGAAGCTGTCAAATGAAATGTTGGTTTTCGTAGCCCAGACAGGCCTAGGCAGTCTAATTTAATCCACCACATAAAGAAAATCATAAACTTTGAAATAAGTTTTCAGCAATAAAATATGTAGGAGCTTGTAAAGACAGTGGTGGAGAAAGTATTCAGATCTCTTAATCAAAAATTAATAATAGTACAGTAGAAATACTCTGTTGCACCCAAAATCTTACTTAAGTAAAAGTACAAGTATTAGCATCAAAATATATGTCAACTCAAGTACCACAAGTAAATTGCAGATTGTTCCATTTCAGAACAATATATAGTCTATTAGATTGCAAATAATTATTAATGATGCATTCATGTGTTTATGACTTAAACTTAGCAGCTGGCACAGATGGATCTAATTTTACTTACTATGTATACTGTTGGGTAGTCAGTCACATTCACATTGTCTAAATGGTGCGACGGTGTGCAAACGGCATGTTGGAACTTTAGGAGACTTGAATTATACCAGCCAAGCAATATGGAGGCATTTAATGTTTTTTTTTCTAGTTGTTTTGTACATTTGAAAACTGGTCACCATTCACTGACATTGTTTGGGAGATTCTGCAACACCGTTTTCCTGTGAAACTCCAGCAGGGTTTTGCAGACTAACAAAATAAACCAGACCCTCAATAGGCATGAGGCTGAGTAGATAATGACTGATTTTTCATTTTTGGGTGAACTATCCCTTTAACTGGACACAAGTAATAGCTACATATAAGCTTGTTTCTTGAATATAACACATGTCACACGGGACATAATGCCCTGAGAAAAGTTATGCCTGTAAACCACCACTGTATGAAGGCCATCACTCGCCGGATGGTGCTTTTCACACCCTCCAATTCATTACATTGTTTTTCACAGAGTTTGTTGGTCACAGGCTGTGTTTTGTTCCTCTCCCTCAGTGAATAGTGATCATATAACCTCGCACGGCCTTTCTCTCACTGTATGACAGAGCGTATTCTCTCATAGAGCGTGCAGTGACGGGTGCACGAGTGTATCCATCCATCCCTTGTCCTGCACGTCAAGTTAAATCAAATGGAGTTTATTCTCAGAGGAGTTTAAAATTTGTACAACATGTCAGTACTGGATAAGAAAAAAGGAAGCATTGTTTTCTGTCTATCTATCTATCTATCTATCTATCTATCTATCTATCTATCTATCTATCTATCTATCTCAAGTAAATCTTAAGTCTTAAAAAAAGACTTTTTTGTGCAACTTCAAATGTCGGACAAAGTTGATAGGTGTTCTTCGTATCATTTTTTTCCCAACAGGAGCTCAGTTGCGTAACGTTAGTTCTTCATGGTTCTCTCCTGCAGCTTGATTGGATGCTGTTGGATTGGCTCAAGTCCAACTGATGTCACGAGTCACTGATGTTCAAATCCAAGTCAAGTTGCAAGTCTTTTTCATCATCAAACTTGTGGCTCAAGCCTCACTTGAGTCCAAGTCATGTGACTTTAGTCCGTCCGTCCGTCCGTCCGTCCATCCATCCATCCATCCATCCATCCATCTGTTCTATTCTGCTCTCATCTTTCTAATCTGTTTTTCTCTCTCCTTCTTCTCTTCTAAACTAAAGGCGGATACAGAGAGGCTCTATAAGCCCAGAGGCCCAATTTGTTTCCTGCAAGACTGCTGCATTGTGTGCTTTAGCTGTATATATTCTGGCAGCTTTTCCTTTAGTTCCAGACTAACTGTAAATTATAGTTGCTCAAAAACACTAAAAGATTTGCTTGAGACACCTCTGAGACTACGCACACCCACTGACTTATGGGTTCAATTATCTTTCACAGTCAAGACAGATAAATCCAAGGGGTGCCAGAATTATACGCCTTTAAGTATATAAATGGTTCATGCTGAAGAAATTCTCATCTATTATCCCAACAACTTGACAAAAATAATCTGATATATTTCCACAACTGCGGAGAGAAAGTTAATGGGCCAAGCGTACTACAGTAAGTTGTGGAGCACATTTCTGCAAAGTGGGTGTTACTTCCCTTTACTTTTGGCTTTGTAATTTATTGTGTGCACACTTTGTTGTGGAGGCAACGTAATGCACTCACTTCACTATTGAATACATAATTAAATACCGTGGACGTTTCTCCCAGAGTTCATTAATGAGCTCCATTATCTGAAGACTGTTTTAGTATTCAAGTTTCAAATGCAACAGATGATCTTTGTCAATAATTTACACCAGGAGCACTTTGCGGGCCGAGTTTGATTGACACCTTAGTCAGTTTCCATGGAGATCCACTTTGACATGGCATTAATTCATAAAGACAGGAAACACCAGATCAGTCGTTTTTAATTAACCTCCTATCTACCTGTCTGCCCGTGTCCACAGGCCATCTACCCCTGGATACTCAATCAGCGCTCCGAGTATTGGACACGTTTCGCTCAGGATTTTAAATTTTCAGCAGTCTCGTGTCAATCAAGGTAAAAGATGGAATTCGGTTTGTTTCGATAATGGTTCAGGATTTCAGAGGAGGGTCCC